>OZ024744.1:20064097-20199097 GCA_964016885.1 Eledone cirrhosa | reverse complement strand
TTTGATGGTATTTGTGGTTTGGCGGGAAGTTTTTCTCTAGGATATAAAAAAAATTTTTAGCAATATTATCCTTAATTTGTAAATTAAATGGAGCATTATACCAAATAACCCGTCTATTACGGTTTCTATGTTGTTTATTATTTTTATAGGTTGTATCGTGATATTTACTAGGAGGATTAATGTTAATGATCTCACCACGCACATTTTTAGTTATATTTGTAGATTTAGGTGTTTTATCTTGTTTATTAGGAGTTTTATTATTAACATTTATTAGAGTTGTATGATGAGTAGTTTTTTGAGAGTTACTATACTTTATATTAGAAGATTTGGTATTTTGGGGTATAGTGTGGGTGGCATTTAGGTGTGTACTTTTCATTTGGTGTTTGTTGGTAATATTAGGTTGTATGTTTTTAGTATTTTTAGTAGAAGGTATATATTCTAATCTATTTTTGTGGCCACTTCTATCTAGAGCTTCGTTATAGAAGGTCGCATTTTTATCAAATACATCTTGGTTAGAAGAAAGGTTAGAAATTCTAAGTGATATATTATATGCAAGGTTTTTAAGGATAGATTTAGGGTGATTAGATTGTGAGTGTATGTAGTGTAAGTTTTGGTTGGGTTTATGGTAAGGTTGGTAGATACCCGTAGCTATGTCTAAAGTTATATCTAGGAAATTTACTACTTTACTTGTTTTTTCAAAAGTAATATGAAGACTATAATAGTCTTTAAGGAAATTTCTAATATGCTTTTTGTTTTTTTCTATTTCTGAAAGGCTAAGGATGCTGGAAAGAAGAAGACAGTCATCACGATATAAACCACCTTTAAGGTGGGGAAAGAGGCATTTATGTTGAAAAGGAGAAAGAGGCCCACAAGATCATTAATTTGGGCGGAATCGCTTGAACCCATAGTAATATCAAATAGATTACTATATGTGTTTCTGGTCCAGTATTCATTCTGAAATTCAATAAGTGTTAGTCTAGCATGTGTAATAATATTAATGTCATCCAAAGTTAAGTTAGATCTATTTTTAGCAAATATCAATGCTTTGTTCAGGGGTATAGGTGATATAGAAGAATAGTAATTATCTATATCAAATTGTAGAAATGAAGCAGAAGATTTACATCTAATATTTTTAAACCAGTTAATTACCTGGGAAGTGTTTTCCCAGAGTGGTAAAATAACGTGTTTTCTTATTTGTGGGATGACTCTATCCAACATTTTTTTGCTAATTATTCCAATATCAGATTTGGAGGGACATATAAGTCTTATAGAAGGATTTGAGTTAAAGTTTGATTTATGATCCTTCAGGTTGAAGTGTGGTCTTTTCAATGCCAAAGGTTCAGTTCTATCTTCAATGTTTAGTTTTTTTACTATGTTGTGTGTTTTGTTGTTGATGTTGGTGAGTGACGCATTATTAGATTTTTTATAATTTTTCCTGAGTTCTTTATATATGAACTCATTATAATCTTCAATATCCATGTGATACAAGTTACCAGTTTTGTCCGAGTGGACATGGATTTTTTTTGACTTTTTTAGGTCCAATAGGGTAGAATCAAGGTCCTTTTGAAAGACGGATTTATACTTTTTAAATTTGAGGTGTTTAATTAAATTAAAAAGGTCTTTCTCAAAGTCTTCAAGTAAAGAGTTGTGTGGTGGATTCTTGTAAGTATTGAAATCATACATATATTTCCTATCTGCATATTTAGATTTTTTATCGAAGTGGTAGGCCCTCCATCTAACCCTTCTGATAAATTGGTTAGTTTTTTGAATCATAAGGAGTAAGAAGTCATCCTTAGAAGGTATTGGTATGTTCTTTAAAGAGGTTCCCAAATATTGTTTTCCATTGTGATATGGATGATGGACAATTGAAAGAGCTCAACTAAATGTATATGGGTTTACAAAATCATACATATATATGTATATACATAAATATAAAATTAACACACACATACAGTACAAAAATACGAATATTTCCGTGAAAATATGAGCAAAATTATGTAGATAAATCTACCAAGAGTTTACGGTAGTGTCCAATCCGTATGAAGAACTCAATGTAATCCGGATATCATGGAAAGAAGAGATGCAATGAAAAATCACTTTCGGTGAAAGATAAACGGAATACAGAGTCAAGATAAAATATTAAAAAAATAATGAATAAAACAATGAAACAGTTCCTTATATTAAACAAAAAAAGTTCATTATTTAACGATCGTTTCTAGGATATATATGTGTTAGAATTGGCATGCATATTCAACAGATCTATGTACAAAATTATACAAAATTATACAAACTATCAAAATTAAATATACATACCAAACACATATATATGCCGTCTTCAGAAATAATGAAATATATTTATTGATAATAACAACAATTCAAAATTTCAGGTCTGTTTGGGAACAGAGTTCAAATTGACCAATGAAAATACAAAAAGTTTATACAGTTAGGTGTGTGTATATACATGTAAGTAACTTCGTTCACAGATATGCATAAAGATATATGTTCACATGCACACGCATGCCAAAAAGATGTATGTAAATACAAAAATTCAAGGCTAATGTCTCTGTAAGTTTATAATCTACAGAGAAAATGCGTATACACAGATATATATATATGTGTGTGTGTGTGTGCGTGTATGTGTGAGTGTGTGTGTTGGACTTACGATCATAATGTCGTGGGTTCGATTCCTGGGTTGTGTGTTGTGTTCTTGTGCAAAACACTTCATTTCACATTGCTCCAGTATGGAAATGTGTACCAGCAATAGCTGAAGGTTTAACACTGCGATGGACTGACGTCCAATCCAGGAGTGGGTCTTGTACTCCCAGTAGCTTCACGCACTAAAAGCGGGATGAATACCGGCCAAATGAGCCTTCTGGCTTAAGACAAACTTTATACGTGTGTGTGTGTGTGTGTGTGTGTGTGTGTGTGTGTGTGTGTGTGTGTGTGTGTGTGTGTGTGTGTGTGTGTGTGTGTGTATATGTACATATATATATATATATATATATATATATATTGGAATAAATGCTCTGAAATAGCGATATATATGTGAATATAGACATAGAATATTCGAAAATATTCTGTATGTTTATAATAAACATTTTGAAGACCTAATCGCTATAGAATAGAATACGTCACGTATTACAATTAGATTCTCGATAAAAGCAAGGGAAGTAATCTACGCGTTTCATTCTAGTTAGAAATCATCAGGACTACATATCCAGTGCTTTTATCGAGAATGACACAGCTAGAGACTTATAGAATACTTAGCTGTGTACAGGAACTGGTTTGAAAGAGCGGTTGCCGGTCCGGCAGAAATTAGAAATTGGAATAAATGCTCTGAAATAGCGATATATATGTGAATATAGACATAGAATATTCGAAAATATTCTGTATGTTTATAATAAACATTTTGAAGACCTAATCGCTATAGAATAGAATACGTCACGTATTACAATTAGATTCTCGATAAAAGCAAGGGAAGTAATCTACGCGTTTCATTCTAGTTAGAAATCATCAGGACTACATATCCAGTGCTTTTATCGAGAATGACACAGCTAGAGACTTATAGAATACTTAGCTGTGTACAGGAACTGGTTTGAAAGAGCGGTTGCCGGTCCGGCAGAAATTAGAAATTGGAATAAATGCTCTGAAATAGCGATATATATGTGAATATAGACATAGAATATTCGAAAATATTCTGTATGTTTATAATAAACATTTTGAAGACCTAATCGCTATAGAATAGAATACGTCACGTATTACAATTAGATTCTCGATAAAAGCAAGGGAAGTAATCTACGCGTTTCATTCTAGTTAGAAATCATCAGGACTACATATCCAGTGCTTTTATCGAGAATGACACAGCTAGAGACTTATAGAATACTTAGCTGTGTACAGGAACTGGTTTGAAAGAGCGGTTGCCGGTCCGGCAGAAATTAGAAATTGGAATAAATGCTCTGAAATAGCGATATATATGTGAATATAGACATAGAATATTCGAAAATATTCTGTATGTTTATAATAAACATTTTGAAGACCTAATCGCTATAGAATAGAATACGTCACGTATTACAATTAGATTCTCGATAAAAGCAAGGGAAGTAATCTACGCGTTTCATTCTAGTTAGAAATCATCAGGACTACATATCCAGTGCTTTTATCGAGAATGACACAGCTAGAGACTTATAGAATACTTAGCTGTGTACAGGAACTGGTTTGAAAGAGCGGTTGCCGGTCCGGCAGAAATTAGAAATTGGAATAAATGCTCTGAAATAGCGATATATATGTGAATATAGACATAGAATATTCGAAAATATTCTGTATGTTTATAATAAACATTTTGAAGACCTAATCGCTATAGAATAGAATACGTCACGTATTACAATTAGATTCTCGATAAAAGCAAGGGAAGTAATCTACGCGTTTCATTCTAGTTAGAAATCATCAGGACTACATATCCAGTGCTTTTATCGAGAATGACACAGCTAGAGACTTATAGAATACTTAGCTGTGTACAGGAACTGGTTTGAAAGAGCGGTTGCCGGTCCGGCAGAAATTAGAAATTGGAATAAATGCTCTGAAATAGCGATATATATGTGAATATAGACATAGAATATTCGAAAATATTCTGTATGTTTATAATAAACATTTTGAAGACCTAATCGCTATAGAATAGAATACGTCACGTATTACAATTAGATTCTCGATAAAAGCAAGGGAAGTAATCTACGCGTTTCATTCTAGTTAGAAATCATCAGGACTACATATCCAGTGCTTTTATCGAGAATGACACAGCTAGAGACTTATAGAATACTTAGCTGTGTACAGGAACTGGTTTGAAAGAGCGGTTGCCGGTCCGGCAGAAATTAGAAATTGGAATAAATGCTCTGAAATAGCGATATATATGTGAATATAGACATAGAATATTCGAAAATATTCTGTATGTTTATAATAAACATTTTGAAGACCTAATCGCTATAGAATAGAATACGTCACGTATTACAATTAGATTCTCGATAAAAGCAAGGGAAGTAATCTACGCGTTTCATTCTAGTTAGAAATCATCAGGACTACATATCCAGTGCTTTTATCGAGAATGACACAGCTAGAGACTTATAGAATACTTAGCTGTGTACAGGAACTGGTTTGAAAGAGCGGTTGCCGGTCCGGCAGAAATTAGAAATTGGAATAAATGCTCTGAAATAGCGATATATATGTGAATATAGACATAGAATATTCGAAAATATTCTGTATGTTTATAATAAACATTTTGAAGACCTAATCGCTATAGAATAGAATACGTCACGTATTACAATTAGATTCTCGATAAAAGCAAGGGAAGTAATCTACGCGTTTCATTCAAAATGTTTATTATAAACATACAGAATATTTTCGAATATTCTATGTCTATATTCACATATATATCGCTATTTCAGAGCATTTATTCCAATTTCTAATTTCTGCCGGACCGGCAACCGCTCTTTCAAACCAGTTCCTGTACACAGCTAAGTATTCTATAAGTCTCTAGCTGTGTCATTCTCGATAAAAGCACTGGATATGTAGTCCTGATGATTTCTAACTAGAATGAAACGCGTAGATTACTTCCCTTGCTTTTATCGAGAATCTAATTGTAATACGTGACGTATTCTATTCTATAGCGATTAGGTCTTCAAAATGTTTATTATAAACATACAGAATATTTTCGAATATTCTATGTCTATATTCACATATATATATATATATATATATATATATATATATATATATATATATATATATATATGTAGAGGTTATATTTAATTTGTTGGGATTCAACAAACTTAAACATTTTTTTATAACTGATATAAAGCACTCAACTGTTGGTGGAGTAAGTAAGTTAATTTTATAATTTTCTTATTTTACGTCTCTCATATTATTGTTCTGCATCCCCATGCATTGAACCACAAAGTTACTAAGACAAAACCTATATATTTGCTGGCATAAGTATGCATCTCTGTATATATATGTTACTTGATATATTAATTCTTTATAATTAACAACAACAGCACCACCACTACCACTACCATTACCACCGTAACCACCACCACTAATACCACCAACACCACCATCATCACCACCATCATTTCCACCAGCACCACCAGCACCACCACTACCACCACCACCACCACCATTTCCCGCACACCAGCACCACCACCAGCACGACCGACACCACCACCATTACCACCACCACTACCTCGAGCACCACCACCACCACCACATTCACCACCACAACTACCACCACCACACTCACCACCACCACCACACTCACCACCACCACCATTACCATCACCACCACCAGCATCATCACTACCGACACCACCACCACCACCATTACCGACACCACCACCACCATTACCGACACCACAACCACCACTACCACTGCCATTACCACCAAGACCACCACCACCGCCACCATCTCCGTCACGATTACCACCACACTCACCACCAACATTACCACCACTACCACCACCACCACCATCATTTCCGTCGTCACGAACACCAACACCACCACCACCAACACCAGCACCACCACCACCACCACCAACACCAACACCAACACCACCACCACCAACACCAACACCACCACCACTACCACCACCACCAACACCAACACCACCACCACCACCAATACAACCACCACTGCCACCAACACTACACCAATACCATCGCAATTAGCACCATCACCACCACCACTACCACCACTACCACCCCCACCACTACCATCCCCACCCCCACCACATCCAATACCACCACCACTACCAACATTACACCACCACCATTACCCCACCACTAACCCCACCACCACCACCACCACCGCTACCACCACTACCACTAACACGCACCAGAAGTCTGATTTACTGCCTCGGGTCCTGTTTCCCTCATGAACTCAACTCCCCCACAATTTCTTTAATACCCTGTCCGTTTTCACACACACACTTGTATAATCACCCCTAAATTCCTATGGCTCGCTTATAGCCAGAAACATATACTCTTACAGCTGATACAGTCCAACAAAATTAGCACACTCCACTTTTCCCTTCAAAACTGTGTGCACACACACACACACCCTTATATTAACGTACTTTTGCTCACAGCTTAGCTTCGTGCGGACTTACAATAACACACGCACGCCCGGGCGCGCATACGCACGTGCACAAGTATAGTTTTTATATAAAACGTTTTTTTTCCAATTCAGGGGTAGACGCATTGCATCATCCTCTTTACTAAAAAAAAAAATCATACACAAAATGCCAGCATCAACGGTTTTTCAAGAGATGTCAACATGAATGGACATGTTATTTTTATCTAAAGACATTTTTTCCAATTCCATCCCGCCCGTCCCCTCAATCTATCTTATTTCTCATTCTCTCTTCTGATGAAGGACTAGCGTCCGAAACGTTAAGACCCTCTTCCTGCTATATCAAGCGTTAACCTAATATATCCCTTCCATATACTGTACCGATTGTGTTGTTATTTCTGTTTACCTTTTACATATATATATATATATGTGGGGAGGGGGTATGTGTGTGTGTGTGTGTGTATGTGGTTGATGCGCTTATATATCTATACAATAATGTGTATGGATGTACGTATAGATTCCCGAATGTAATTTTATGAGTGTGTGCATGTATGTATATTTATGAGTGTATATATATATTTTCTTCCGTTATAAGATGACATTTTAACTCAGCCTCACTTTCATTTTTAATAGATATCAATTTCAAAACTTATATCCAAAATATAACTATTTCATCTGATGAACGGCATGGACGTTTCTGTAAGGATCGTCTAGTTTCTTGAAACCTTTGGTAATGGAATAATTATATTGTGTTGTTTATTGTATTAATATATAGCTCTGTACTATACATAGAACACTCTTATTTCCTTTACCTTTCCTACAGAAATACTTAACACACACACACACTCACACACACATACATATATATGTGTGTGTGTGTGAGTATATATATATATAAGACATCTCACCTAGTCTGTCATGTCATACCAGTTATATATAAGGGGTACTAGATATCTCCCCTAGTCTGCCATGCGATACCGCCGATGAATTTATTTTGCAAGATTTTTGATATGAAATATTGTTTAAGAACAAATATCGTTATATTTGTTAGTTTATTTGACTGGTGAATCACGTGGTAGTTTCTCCCTCCGCTTTTGAGATATTCTCACTTGCTGCTAACATGTCTGGAAAGCGGTACCTCCCTGAGGAGTTACTTGATAAGCTGATGTGCCTCACAACCATATTGCACTTCTATAATGTGTAATTGTTGCAAACTGACCAGCGAAACTGTACAGTTGGGACTATTACTTCTTCTTACTTTATAATTTGTTATATATATATATATATATATATATATAAAGAAGTTGATATGCCCAAAGTTACTAGGTACACCTGGAAATATAGAAATATATAGGTTGTCTATGATACAATGGTTGTTCTATGGTATTAATTTGACATACCAGAACTATAATATTGAGATAAGCAGAACAAGCAAAATTCAAACAATTTTTTTAAATAAATTAAAAAATATAATTTAAATATTTACCTATTCGAATTGCTTTTACCGATCGGTTTCACTTCACAAAAGATTGGAAATCCATGTGGACTTCCAATGGAAAAGTTTAGTTATCAGGAAGCATTTTCCTTTCCTAGGAATAAAAGTCCCAGGAACGGCAAAATATATTGCCATCTGCCAGCTAGCACAGGATCGAATGGGGCCGAAAATTTGACCTGTACATGAACCAGTCCGTAGTAAAAGCGGAAGTAAACATAGACGTGTTGTCTACCTCACCACTAAAAATAGCAGCTTTTTATATGGGTTCCTAGTGTCCGCGCATTGCCTGGGAACTTAGCTGAGAATAGACTCCCTGATGTAAGTTAATTTTCTTATTTTACGTCTTTCATATAATTGTTCTGCATCCCTCTGCATTGAACCACCTATGTACTTTGACATAACTTATATATTTAATAGCATTAGTGTACATCTGTACGCATATGTTGGAGATGTATTAATTCTATATATATATATATATGTATATATATATATATAATTAAAAGTTTAACAAGGTTCAATTAATTCATTAATGAATAAAGTTTCACAATTAATTATAAGCACTCTACAGTAAGGTTTTCTTGAGTTATTAATATTACTTCAAAGTGTTAATAAATATAGACATTCATGTGATCAAATATATTTCATTATACATATTTCAGCGATACTGAGCTATTTCAACAGTACGTCCTCATCAGATAAAATAATTCATAAAGCATTAAATACATTTATAATGCTTTATGACTTATTAATAACATTTAAGTTTTTTTTACTAATGTATTGATTGCATTCTTGATTTTAATATACTTTTAAATATACATGTGAATACCTTTGGAGTTATGATATACATACATTTATCTCTTTCACGTTACATTTGCTTGAACTCTGATATAATACAATAATATAAATCCTTTAAAACTGTATAGTCTAAAATCTTATGCCGTTTGATTAATTGACTATTTTCAATTAACTTAAGATTTGAAAATAAACGGTAACGTTATATGCTATTTACATGTTACAGTGCATATCTTACTCCCTTTGATTATACGATTTAACATATTTTCCTCTCTCTATCATTTGATCATTTCTCCCTTCTCTTGTTCCTACGATCAAATTCTCATTTTTTTCTCTCTTTCCTCGTGATTTGCTATCTCGATTTATCACTTCCACTATCTAGAATAATTGTTTCTACTTTAGGCACAAGGCCAGCAATTATCCAGTGCATTACTGGTACTTTATTTTATCGACCCCGTAAGGATAAAAGGCAAAGTCAACCTCGGCGGGATTTGAACTCAGATCGTAAAGGGACGTAACTATGCTGGAAAGCATGGCGTCCGACCCTCTACCGATACTGCCAATCCACCGCCCTATCTAGAATAATGAGGTATGATTATATTATTATTATTTAAATTTTTAGCACATAAACTTATATAACTGTTAAAAATTTAAATAATTATTTCTACTTTTTGCACAAGGCCAGCAATTATCCCAGTACATTACGGGTACTTTATTTTATCGACCCCGAAAGGATGAAAGGCAAAGGTAATAATCTGCTTAATAATCTGTGTCCTTTCCCCTCTTTTCCTTTCATAGTCTTTTACAATGTTACTTTCTTTTTCTTTGATTGATTTCTATGGACTTGTTTCTTTTTAATATTTCCTATTCATTATATATAAATGAACCCTACAGTAAAAAAATGCAGAAGGCCCAACTGTGGTATATGCATAAATCTAATAGAAGGTTCAACATTCCACTTTAAACAAGGACAACATTTCACAGTTAAATACAACTTTACATGTGCATCTGAAAACCTAATCTATGTTTTGACCTGCTCAGATTGTCAAGAGCACTACATAGGACAGACAAGAAAAAACAGCCTCCGACAACGTCCATAAATCACAAATCAAAATACAGGAATACAGAAAGATTGCTTTTAGTGAATATATCGCCAATTGTACACCTAACCAACATCCAAACTTTAAAATTTTCCACATTTGCAAATTCATAGACAATGCTTCTTTCATCCATCGTACCAATAAGGAAACGTACTTCATTAACAAATTCCAACCTCTACTTAATGGACTAAACTTCGGACTAAACTGAAACTGAAACGAACAATGAACAAAGCCCTAAATGTCTATGTTCTCTAAAGAGTTACCTCCCGTACACCCTACCTAATCCTTTTTCTCTCATTTCTCTCTCCCCTACCTGACCACCCTGAATTACCTCCCCCTGCATATTAACTCTCTAAAAGGGTAAATCATATCAAACCCCAGACTACCATTTGCCTCCATCATCGATCAAATAAGCACTCTTGCCATAATAACACATTTTGAACTGCTTATCTTCAAGAACTATGCCTGTAAATAATATTATTTTTTCTCTCCCATTATCTTATCATGTTCCACATTAGCCCCTTTTTTTTCTTTTTCCTTTTCACTTCAAAAACCTTGTTTGTAAATAACATTATTCTTTCTTCACCATTTCCTTAACATGTTCAACATCGCCGAACATTTTACACCAATACAAATTCCCCTCTTTGATAATGCATAACATGCTGAAACCGGCAATAGACAATTATTAAATATATAAACAAATAAATAAATGCCATTGTTAAGTAATAAATAAATTAACTTATACCTTAACACTTCACACAAATTAAAATATTTTGTTTTAAACATGTTCTAACCCAGAACAAAGAGAAAAAAATAAAAGGGAAAAAAAAATGTTTCTTCCTAATAATCGGCTTTTTCTCCCGATTTTCATATATATATATATATATGTATGTATACGTGTGTGTGTGTGTGTGTGTGTGTGTGTGTGTGTGTGTGTGTGTGTGTGTGTGTGTGTGTGTGTGTGTGTGTGTGTGTTTGTGTGTATGTGTGTGTGTATGTGTGTATGTGTGCATGCGTGTGTGTGTGTAAAAGGTAAACAGAAAAAACAATACAATCGCTACAGTATATAGAAGGAATATGTTAGGTTAACGCTTGATATAGTAGGAAGAGGGTCTTAACGTTCCGGACGCTAGTCCTTCATCAAAAGAAAGAATGAGAAATAAAATAGATTAAGGGGACGAGCGGGCTGGAATTGGAAAAAATGTCTTTAGATAAAAATAACAGGTCCATTCATGTTGACATCTCTTGGAAAACTATTGATGCTGGCGTTTTGTGTATATAACTATATAAGAAAGAGGATCTAGCTATCGAAACGGCCGAAGCTCAGCCGTCGGTATCCTCCTGAATCTTTATATATATATATATATATTTATATTCATATATATATATATATTATATATATATATATATATATATATATATATATATATATATATATATATATATATATATATATATATATATATATATAAGTTAAAAATGTACATCTACATATGCTTACTGAAATACTAGTATGCATATGAATACACAAACGTATACATATGTAGATGTACCAAGTCTTTCACTGGTTACTTTACTGTGAGTATCCAGCTATTCTGTATGTTAACAGACAGACAAACCGGTTTTTAGAGTCATACTGGTTTTTGAGGAAACACCTTTCCTCTATTCTCCAGAAAGCCAGACAGGGAATATTGAACTAGTTTCGTTGTTGTTACAACTCATCAGCAATATTTACCTATCTACCGGCCTTTCTGGAGAATCGTAAAAGCACATATCGTTATATGCTTTTTCTATGAAAATTAGTAGTGGGCAGACTAATTTGCATAGAGTGTGAGTACGTACCGGTTCAACGGAGACTATAAAAACAAATAACGAAACGAAATTAAATTTCGTTTCGTTTGTAACTCACTTTTGTATGACTGACGCTTAAACAATTAAGTTAAAAATGTACATCTACATATGTATACTGAAATATTAGTATGCATATGAATACACACACGTATACATATGTAGATGTACCAAGTCTTTCACTGGTTACTTTACTGTGAGTATCCAGCTATTCTGTATGTAAACACACAGACAAACCGGTATTTAGAGTCATACTGGTTTTTGAGGAAACACCTTTCCTCTATTCTCCAGAAATTGTTTAAGCGTCAGTCATACAAAAGTGAGTTACAAACGAAACGAAATTTAATTTCGTTTCGTTATTTGTTTATATATATATATATATATATATATATATATATATATATATATATATATATATATATATATATATATAGTTAAAAGAATAGAGGTGTAACACACAAGTTATTATATATTGGTAAACGGAATAGAAAATGCTGACAAATTGTTTACAGTTGAAAAATAGTTTAATTAGGAATAAAAGAGTATTAGTAATTGTATTGGTTAGTATTCAGTTGTGGTTTTAAGTTTTTACCGGTTGCGCATTTCTAAATGCTTTTCAAAAATAATTTTGAGATAGAGCGTCCGTGTTGTTTGCTCTGATCTGATTAGTTTTGGGAATTCAACCTGTTTTTATGTTAAAAAAGTGGCTCCAGCGCTACTTAGTGTTGCAAACATTGTTGTGGTCAAAACAATTTTGATTGGTCGGTAGAGGTCATTTGAATGTAAAAAATTGAATTTGCGCAAAGACTGAGAAATGACTCTTTCACAACAAATGTGTGTGTGTGTGCGTGTACTAGTAGTAAAGTGTTCGATGTTGTGGTAATGGTTAGCAGGGATGTGTGTGCGAGCCGCAGCCTGTTGACAGTTCAAATGGCTATTAAGATAAGTGTGTGTGTGTGTGTGTGTGTGTATAGCAGAGGAATTCGTGGTAGCGGGATGGTCAGTAGGAATGTGTATGTAAGGAGTGGGGGGTATTTTAGCATGTCAAAATATATTTTTCAGCTTTTGTTTTATACGGAGATGTGTGTGTGTGTGTGTGTGTGTGTGTATAAGTCTCTTTGTATGTTAATGTACGCGTGTGTATGTGTGTGTGTGTATATATAGATATATGTGTGTGTGTGAGAATGTGTGTTTGGGTGGACCAGTATTTTTTCCCCCTGGTAAAATGGTGTACATTATTCGCTATTTTCAGTAAAATCGATTCTCTCAATAGAACATCAAAAATCTTAACAATAAAAGGTGTGAAATGATATTCACTATATATATATATATATATACATATACTCACTATATATATATATATATATATTTATATAGATTTTTTTGTGTTGCACCATAGAACATGTGTGTTTACGTATGTCATTGTGTTTATATGTGGGTAGAGATGTGTGCTGATGTAGGTATGTATGTTGACGTGTGTATGTTTTGGTTTCATCTTAGGGAGAAGTGTTTAGACGGGGTCCGTATTTGTTAATAAAGTAAGATTCCTTGCTGATGCGATGGGTGTGGGTGGCATTATCTTTAAATTTGTAGAGGGGAAAGATTATGAAGTTGGGATGATTTTGGGCGGCACAGGTATCAATGTTTTCACTCAGTGGTATTTTCCTGTATTCCCGTATTTTAATTTGGGATCTATGGACAGTCATGCGTTGGCGGAGGCTGTTTTTGGTCTGGCCTATGTATTGTTCTCGGCAACCGGTTCTTTACAACCGGTAAAAACTTAAAACCACAACTGAATACTAACCAATACAATTACTAATACTCTTTTATTTTTCAACTGTGAACATTTTGTCAGCATTTTCTATTCAGTTTACCAATATATATATATATATATATACATATATATATATATATATATATATATATATATATATATATATATATATATATATATATATATATATATATATATATATATATATATATATATATATAAAAATGGAATAGAATGAAACGAAATTTCATTTCTCACTCTTAGTACGGCACTTACTTAAATGTAAGTATGTATGTATACGTACATATATATATGTATACAGACGTACAGCAGCATGTATATATATATATATATATATATATATATATATATATATATATGATGGCTGCCCCTTCGTTATCGAGTATGGCCATTGCACGAGAAGTAAAAAAAAAGAAATATATATATATATATATATATATATATATATACATACATATGTACATACACACATACATACACATACACACACATATACACACGCACATACATTAATAACAATAATAATAATAATAATAATAATAATAATAGCAATAATAATAATAACGACAACAACAATAATAATATACATATTCATATATATATACACACACAAGCACGCACATAAGCATATCTACACACGCACACACACACGATAGCAACTAGCAGTGCTGCGATCGAATGTGGCTTTTTAGCCCAGCCAATGATCTAAAATGTCTTGCACAGAGTCGGCAACCAAAACATTCACTGGGAATAGTCGGCTGTGGTTGGAGTTCGTGTACTTTTGCATGTCGCTTGAGCCCTCCTGCTGATTTACATTCTCTACCACATGTTTGGCAAGCATGATGAGTAGCATCTCCAACAGCAGCCTGGTAGTCAACCACTGGTCTTACTTTATGACTGCGAAGATGACATTCGAGTCCAGCTTTGCTTAGGCAGAGTCTCACACAGACGCTGCATGTCAGCACCATAGGAGGACCCTCGCCGTCTGGAAGTGCAACAGCAATGCCCTTCCTCACATCCCGCTTTACTTTCTCGTGTGCGATTCGAGATGCCTCAAAGGCAACTTTTCCCTCATATACAGTCTTTCTCCATGTATTACGATCAGCAGCAATATTTTCCCATGTATCAGCAGAGATGTTAGCGTCTTTCAGAGAGGCTTTCAAGGAATCCTTATACCTCTCTTTTGGTTTATGCGGCGGTCGTTTTCCTTTAACCAACTCTCCATAGAAGAGTTGTTTTGGTATTCTAGAATCCTTCATCCTGGCAAGGTGGCCACTCCAACGGAGTCGTTGCTTAAGCACAAGAGCTTCTATACTGTCACACATAGAGCTTTCCAAAATCTCGATATCACTGATGTGGTCCCTCCAGTGAACGCCGTGGATCCGTCTGAGACACATCTGATGGAAACGCTCCAATTGCGTAAGGTGGTGTCGATATGTGACCCAGGTCTCGCAGGCATAAAGAAGACAAGAGAGTACACATGCCCTGTACAACTTTACCTTTGTCCTCCTGCATATGTCTCGGCGACCCCAGAGTCGCCTTTCTAGCTTTCCGAAAGCATCACTTGCTTTCCTAATCCTAAGTGAGATTCACCGTCAAGGTTGCCGTATCAATTGACAGTGGTTCCCAGGTAGACAAACTTATCAACCACTCCAAGTCGTTTGCCATACACATGGATGTTTGGTTCAGTGTACTGCTTACTAGGGGCAGGTTGGTACATGACGACGGTTTTCTCGAGACTGACAGTCAAACCCAGGGCAGTGCAAGCGTCAGAAAATGCATTCAAAATGTGCTGCATATCACTCTATGTTTGCGCTACAAGATCGCAATCATCTGCATACAAGAGGTCTCTTTTGATAGATGTAAATACTTTTGTCTTCGCAGCAAAGCGCCTGATGTTAAATATGCTGCCTGAGGTTCGATATCGGATGTAAACACCATGCCCGCAATTCCTGAATGCAATACAGAAAACCATTGCAAAGTATATGGCAAAGAGGGTCGGTGCTGGAATATCCCCGTTTCACTCCATTTTTTACTGAGATAGGCTCCGACATGTTACCTCCGACATTAACCCAAGCCTTGATGTCGTCATGGAAAGACCTAACTAAAGCAAGGAACTTATCAGGGCAACCAAGTTTCTGGAGAACCTTCCATAATGCATCTCTGTTGACAGTATCGAAAGCCTTTGTCAGATCGACAAAAACCTGATACAGATCCAAGCCTTGTTCAATGCACTTCTCCTGGAGCTGTCTGGCTGAGAAGATCATATCAGTAGTGCCGCGTCCAGCACGAAAACCAGATTGACTTACAGGAAGAACACAATCTGCAATGTGTGTCAGCAGACGGTCCAGAAGCACCCTACGTAAAACTTTCCCTACGACAGAAAGCAATGATATACCTCTGTAGTTCCCACAATCATTCCTGTCACCCTTTCCCTTGTACAAGACCACCATTACTGCATCTCTCCAGTCCTCAGGTACGGATTCATTAGCCCATATCCTTCCAAACAAAGAGTGCAGATGTTGCAGGAGTCTCTCACCATCATATTGTAGGAGCTCAGCATGTATGCCATCCATACCTGGAGATCTTCCACTGTTCAGCTTCGAAGTAGCCACTGCAACCTCCACAAGCGTCGGAGGTTCTGTGAGAGCTACTTTCACAGGACTTTCTGGAATGAGATTGAAGAAATCTTCACTATATACTTTCCTTATGAAAATTAACGGCTGAGCAACCTAATTTGCATATCGAGTTAGTTCAGTGGGCCAGGCGCACCGAAAACGATAAATGGAATAGAATGAAACGAAATTTCATGTGTGCCTGAGATAGGCTCCGACATGTTACCTCCGACATTAACCCAAGCCTTGATGTCGTCATGGAAAGACCTAACTAAAGCAAGGAACTTATCAGGGCAACCAAGTTTCTGGAGAACCTTCCATAATGCATCTCTGTTGACAGTATCGAAAGCCTTTGTCAGATCGACAAAAACCTGATACAGATCCAAGCCTTGTTCAATGCCCTTCTCCTGGAGCTGTCTGGCTGAGAAGATCATATCAGTAGTGCCGCGTCCAGCACGAAAACCAGATTGATTTACAGGAAGAACACAATCTGCAATGTGTGTCAGCAGACGGTCCAGAAGCACCCTACGTCTGTATACATATATGTATGTACGTATACATACATTTATATATATATATATATATATATATATATATATATGTAAGTATGTATGTATACGTACATACATATATGTATACAGACGTACAGTAGCATGCATATATATATATACATAAATATATATATATATATATATATATATATATATATATATATATATATATATATATATATATATACATACAGGTACACATAAATATATGTACGTATCAGTTTAGCGGACGCTTATTATAACGCCCGCTTTGTTCGTTTGTAAACAAACTGAACACCCTGAATTTATGCCGTACGGTGGTAAGGCAACCACGTCACCTTTTTGTTCAACACTGACACAAGAACGATGTACTAGTTTCAAGCTTGTTAGCTATCATCAGCACCGTATACCCTTCTGCCAGATGGTTGAACGTTCGAAAGTATATACTTTCTTTATGAAAATTAACGGCTGAGCAGCCTAATTTGCATATCGAGTGAGTTCGGCCAGGCGTTCCGAAAACGATAAGTCGTAATAAAATGAAAACGAAATTTCATTTCTCACTCTTAGTACGGCACTTACTTAAATGTAAGTATGTATGTATACGTACATACATATATGAAACTGATACGTACATATATGTATGTGTACCTGTATGTATATATATATATATATATATATACAATACATTAACAGAGAAAGCCTTAAGCTTTACTCTGACTGGATACCATCTCACTCAACAAACATTAGGATATACCTTAGTATAATCCCAATTATATGTTTGGGGTGCTAACTATATGTATTTTGTGGAAAGCCAGTTGTATTATTTTATATGAGATATAATTAAAATTAAAATATATATCTCTCTTTCCAAACAATTGTTTCATTATAAGTCTTTTACAATTTGGGAGAATGTATCCGGGTTATGTAAAAGCCAACATATTTTTCTGTGAGAACATATGCAGGTGGGCACTTATAAATCATCAGTGGATGGCCGTCAAACATTGATATAAGGAACAATTCCTTACCGATGTCATTTTTTTCTGTCAGCTAATCATCCCTCCACGCATCATAATGACCGCCAAATTTGAAATTCCAGCAGTCTCAGAATGAGGAATTTCACAGCGTCACGAAGCGGAAAAGGGAGGCAATCGCGAAACACAAGAAAGTAAAATAATATACACGTGGGTGAATTAAATGTTTTCAACAATTTTAACCCTGCGTGTTAAGAACTCAATTAAATTTTAAAAAAAAATGTATGCATGTATTAATTATACACGCATATAGATATTTTCTTAGGCTAAAAACAGAGATATGATACCAAAATAACAATCAATATTTCATAACAATAGTAAATACGGAAATTTACGCTTAAAAGGTATCTGGAAAAATTTATCTCTGGCCAAATCAAGAGTAAAATATTCAATACATTAACAGAGAAAGCCTTAAGCTTTACTCTGACTGGCAACCATCTCACTCAACAAACATTAGGATATACCTTAGTATAATCCCAATTATATGTTTGGGGTGCTAACTATATGTATTTTGTGGAAAGCCAATTGTATTATTTTATATGAGATATAATTAAAATTAAAATATATATCTCTCTTTCCAAACAATTGTTTCATTATAAGCTGTTTACAAGTTGGGAGAATGTATCCGTGTTATGTAAAAGCCAACATATTTTTCTGTAAGAACATGCGCAGGTGGGCACTTATAAATCATCAGTGGATGCCCGTATTGTATATATATATATATATATATATATACTGTAATAATAATAAAATTGAAGACTAAAATCCAAAGAGGGCTCGATAAGGAAAATATATATCAAATATATAAGAACCGTAGAGCAAATATTTATTAAAATAACAGATTAAAGTTTAAGCAAAGAACCGCTGCTTTCTCCCTTAACGGGATCTTCTGAAACTAACAAAGTCAATCTGTAAACGCATAACTGAATATTTCAAAAAACGTTGCAACCGGAGGAAGACAGGAAGACGATACTTTGGTTCGTGGTAATGTTCGCTGGCAAAGAACGGGAAAAAACGAATAATACGTAATTAATAGGAGCGGTTAAAAACAATTACGCGCAATGACAAAACCACGTTTATGGTATAAAAGAGGTCGTAGACTAATGTTCTTTTAGGTGGTGCATAGAGACGTTCTCTGGCAATGAACGAAAAAACGAAGATAATAAGTCATATGTGGAGCGTGGAGAACAATAGCACGCAAAGACAAAACCACGTAAATGGTATAGCAGAAATCGTAGACTAAAATTATAACTAGGAGACCGAATGAATCTCAGCTACAGAGTTAAGAACAAAGTAAATAAATACAATACAGAAGTAATAGAAACAAATAAATACATACACGCAAACAGATACATACATACACAAGCATACGCAAAACCTTACCATGGATATACAAAACCGCGCACATATAAATGTGTGTGTGTGTGTATGCTTGTGTACAAATAAATAAATAATTATATAAACGTATATAAGTAAATAAATACGTATATAACAAACGCACACGCATACCTACATATAAATACACGAATGTTCGGAGACGTAAGTCAACTAAAACAAGAAGTCCTCTACTAATTCCAGCGGCTTCCCGCCTACATTAGTAATCCCCTCTGGCTTCTCAACATTCTCTACCAGACATTTTGTCTTAGACTCATTCATTCTCGGCCCCACACGCATCGACACAGTCTCAACCTCCTGCATCAAATCCTCTGCTTCTTTCATTGTATTTGTCACCCAAACTATGTCGTCGGCAAATTCAGCATCCGATATCTTTTTCGCCTGAACATTAATCATTATACACTGAGGATGAAAAACTCAGAGCTGTTTGGGAGCCTCCCAAAAGTCAACTCAAAAGTGAGACAGAGGAGACTGAGGTTAGCTGTACATGCTCACCGACATCCAGAGTTGACACTGCACTCAGTGCTCCTGTGGGAGCCCCTACATAGACACACTGGAAGAGGAAGACCAAGGTTAACGTATGTTGATGCCCTAAGGACAGACACTGGTCTGTTAGAGACGCAGGACATGGCAGCGATAATGAGGGACAGAGACCGCTGGAGAGAACTCGTCCATGGATCTCGGGAATTTTACCCGCCCTAGATATATATATATATATAAATCAAAATAGCGAGCTGTGTTGTTGCATTTAAGTATAACGAAAAATTAGAAATTAGAAGTTAGGATTATCCATCATCAGTTGTCTACTAGGCATCATAGGTATCTCTTCGCGTTAGAGACAAGATATCTCATCCTAGGGCGATTCAATAACTAAAATAAGTTATTGGGATAAAAAGAAGTGGGTGGAGAAAGAGAAAGACATGTGAACAGACACGAAGGGTGAAGCAACGTAAAGAGAGGAAAAAAGGAAAAATATCAAGTCAATAATTCATTTCGAACATAAGAACAGGCGCATTTTGACGAGGAATATAATAATATATATTTAATATGAATCGAAGTTGTAGCCGCAATATAGCAAGTAATAATCGAAATTGTCATATATATATATATATTGTTATACGTTGGGAGGTCAGAAACGAAATATATATATATATATATACATATATACATACATATTCCGTCAGCTATGACTCCCCTCTCTCTGTTTCCCCCACCCTCTTTCCTCCCTACTACTGACCCTGCACCCGACTTGCCTAACCACCATAACACCTCCTCCTCCTCTACCGCCACTGTAGTCACCATACCCCAGGACCTACCACTTTCCGAAGCTGAGCGGCTCTTCACGATCGGGGTTTGCGTTTTATACCAACCATATAACAACCTGCGCCGAGTTCTACACACGTGCTGAGATTGAAGGGTTCTTCCGTCGTTTAAAGCTGAAAGCTTTTTTTCACGACACGCCATCATCAACACAGACGGATGACTTCACTCGTCTCAGTCGCTGGCAATCACATTGGACGCCGAGCTCTGGCCAGTTCAGCACCCTCGACTCCTTTGTCGATACTTGCCGGCGTACTGGGAATCGGTTCCGTTTCACCAGCATTCTCGTAGCTATAACATCACGCGAACTGAGCTCTCCGTCTCTGCAACCTATGGCGTCGTGATGACATTGTAATCAAACCCGCTGACAAAGGTGGCGCTGTGGTGGTTTGGAGCGTTGAACTCTATAAGGCTGAGGCCCTCCGCCCATTTCACGATACCTTTTTTACCACCATTTATCCACCGACCCTACTCCTGGCAACCAACAACACGTGTCCCTCCCTTCACCAGCTCATGATATCCTCTCTCCTACCCCCGCCCCAACCTTAATGTACGCGTCTCTCGCATACCCATCAACCTTATATCACGCACCCCTCGTACACCCACCGTCTACTTCCTCTCCCAAATACATAAACATAATAATCCTCGCCGTCTATCGATTTCGTCTGTAATTGCCCTAACGAAATCACATCAAACACCTGGACACCCTCCTCACCCCTTAGTAACCGACCTCCCCTCCTCCATCCATGATACAAATCATGCCCGTAGAGTTTTTAACTCCTCCTTCCCTCCTGGTCCCTCTCGCTTTGTCTTTACTCTGGAAATCACCTCTCTCTATATCGTCATCCCCCACAATGATGGCCTCCACGCTCTCCGACAAGTTTTCGACCTATCCCATACCCCTTACCCCAGCACTTCCACTCTTCTCCGTCTTGCTGAGCTTGTTCTGACCCTCAATGGGTTTTCCTTTTCGAGGGAGTTTTACCAGCAGGTCTGGGGTAACGATGGGAACCAGAATGGGTCCAAACTATGCCAACTTGTTTGTTGGCTACGTCAAAGCCCAGATCTTCTCCCAGTATGCTAGACCGACTCCTGAGCTATACGGTCGTTATATCGACGACTCTATCGGCGCCACCTCTCTATCACGAGAGCAGCTCGACTGTTTTATTTCTTTTGTCCAATATTTCCATCCTGCTCTTACTTTCACCGCCTCCGTCTCCGATTCTTCTCTCTCTTTTCTAGATATCTCTCTATCTATTAATCACCCTCACCACACCCTCTCTACTTCCATCTACATTAAACCAACAGACTGCCAATCTCCTCTCGAGATCACCTCCTCCCATCCAACCCACACCAAACACTACATAGCCTATTCGCAACTCCTCCAACTTCGTCGGACCACAATTTCTAAGACAATTCCCTTCACATGTCTTCCTTCTTCATCCAGCGTGGGCACCCCTCCCCCTCCCCCCGACACTGATCCAAGCTGCTCTCACCCGCGGCTGTGAAACCGACCGTACCACAGCCCTCTCACCTCACCAGCTGCCTCCCAACATCCGTTCCCTCTCACCTACCACCCCATCATCCTACCACCCCGACGACATATCTTCCGTTCTTTCCGCACCCTCTCTTCTGACCCCGTCACTTCTCGTTTTATTCTAACCTATCTATTACCGCATTTAAGTGGACCCGTAAGACCCGCGACCTCCTGGTACGCAGTTCCTTTTCGTATTTTCCTACGATTCCACTCGACCCTCATCCTTGTTCTCAACCCCGCTGTAACACCTGTCCTTTCATTTCTAACCTCACCACTCTCACAGACACCACTGGTTCATTCCGTATCCGCCACTCTTTCACCTGCAACACCACCCATGTAGTCTATGCCCTCACGTGTTCCATTTGCGAGTCCTTATCCATTGGACAAACAGGACGCTGTTTGGTGGACTGTTTTGCTGAACATTTGAGGGACATACGACTCGATATAGATATTCCCGTCGCCCATCTTTACCGTTCCCCAGGTCTATCTTACATGTCTGAATCCTTGGTATACTTTTACATCACGGATCACAGTCCTTGTGCACCAGGACTGAACAGAGTTGATTTTCCGCCTTGGGTCCTGTTTCCATCATGGACTCAACTCCTCTCCCCAATTTCTTTAATATCACACATATACGTTCATGCTTACTTCTCTACTCTTTGTCCCCGCCACATTTACCCCGGCCCTTATCACACACTCATGTACATTCAACCTTAGATTCCTATGGCTCTCTTACAGCTGATACAGACCAACAAAGTACGCACTCACACCTCTACTTTTACCTTCACAGCTCTGTATACACACACTCCCTTATATTAACATACTTTTGCTCACAGCTTCGTATTTAAGGCACACACACACACGCGTCCGCGCGCGCGCACAAGCTGTATATACAAAACGGGTTTTTTCCATTTCAGCTAGACGCGGTCCATCATCCACTTTTTTTCTAAAAACGTACATTATACACAAAATGCCAGCATCAACAGTTTTGCAAGAGTGGGAAACATCAAAGGTCCTGTTATTTTTCTATAATTGTTTTTTCCGATTCCGCCCTGCCTGTCCCCTCAATCTTTCTATTACTCCCTTAATTTGTCATTCTTTTCTCTGTTGATAGACTAGCGTCTGAAACGTTAATACCCTCTTCCTGCTACTTCATGCATTAAACTAATATATTCCTTCACTGTACTGTTCGTTTTGTTATTTCTTTTTACCTTTTACACACGCACACACACATATATATATATATACATTACAAAGACACATCCAACACTTCATCAACTGCATACAGTTCTCTGACTACAACCAAAGAGACAGAGTCAGAGTATACGAAGGAGCCATGGAGAAGTATAAAACCCTCATAGAACTGGACATGAAAAGAATTTGCCCATTATACAGGAGAAAATCATGGAATAGCTTAGATAGGGCTAGACATAAGATAGGGAAAGCCACCTCATGGTACGACAACCAGAGATACCAGAGTGTCATGTTTGTGGACACTACCCCTGGAGGGAAATTAGCTAACCAGTGTAGAAAGGCCCTGAGAAAGACCCACTTAAAGATTAAGGTGGTAGAAAAACCAGGAACCACCATAAAATCCCTGATCAGCAAAACCTACCCTTTTAAGAAAACCCACTGTACTAATAGGAAATGTATCATATGTAAGGTAAACCCCCGGATAAACTGTAAAACTAGAAACGTAGTCTATAGCATAAGATGTACAGAGGGCACTGGCAGAAACATGACAACAACATACATAGGCGAGACAGCTCGCAGCATAGGTGAAATGATAGACCAACACTGGGGGGAACTAAAAGGACGAAGAAACGGGTCAGTACTATACGAACATGCCAGACAACAACACAACGGTAACATAGACAACATAGAAATTAGAATAATATCTAAACATAGAAATGACCCAACAGATAGGCAAATCAGAGAGGCCAGTGAAATAGAACTTAGAAGGCCAAGACTAAACAGAAAGAATGACTGGAATAACAACAACACCCAAACAAACAACACTGACCTAAGAGAAGTATAAATAAATAAAAAAAATAAATAAATAGATAAATAAATAAATAACTACATACACAAGCACAATAACAACAAACACATATAAACACACACTAGTCACCCAATCACGAACACACATCAAACAAAACACTATACACACACGCAAACGCATGCGCAAAGAATACAAAATAAAATTAACAAACAAACAAATAAATAAATATATAGACAGACTTAATAAAAATGGCGTAGACATACAATGTAACGGGAGGAAACCATAGCACCACTGACGATGTTGCAGATGTGCAACGAAAGAACTTTGATAAACTATATATATGTGTTTGTGTCTATATTGTATCTGAATTATTTTTGACCGTCGGTCAGTCAATGGCAACATTGAGGACCGAATAAATTAGATTACCGATATAAAAGACACAGAAGCGAAAAGCGAAAACCAACGAAACAGTGAGTGTGTTCTGTTATTAATTCTGGCAATATTACACAAATATGACCCTCCCCAAGTATAACAAACGTATTTATTTCACGAGGCTCGATAAGGATAAATAAGGATAAAGAACCCTAGAGAAAATCCCGAGCAATGCGGGGCCATTCTGCTAGTATATTTAATAATTGCCAATTACCGGTTTCAGCATTTTATACATTATTAAATGGGGGAATTTGTATTGGTATAAAATGTAGGAGAGAAGATAAGGTGATGTTGAACATGTTAAGGAAATGGAAAGAAAGAATAATATTATTTACAAACAAGGTTTTTGGAGTAAAAAGAAAAAAAAGGGGTGATGTGGAACATGATAAGGTAATGGGAAATAAAGAATAATATTATTTACAGGCATACTTCTTGGGGATAAGCAGTTCAAAATGTGTTATTATGTCAAGAGCGCTTAGATGGTCCCTGATGGAGGCAAATGGTAGTCTGGGGTTTGATATGATTTACCTTTTTAGAGAGTTAATATGCAGGGGGAGGTAATTCAGGGTGGTCAGGTAGGGGAGAGATAAATGAGAGAAAAAGTATTAGGGAGGGTGTACGGGAGGTAACTCTTTAGAGAACATAGGAATGTGGGGGTTTGTTCATCGTTCGTTTCAGTTTCAGTTTAGGCCGAAGTTTAGTCCATAAAATAGAGGTTGGAATTTGTTAATGAAGTACGTTTCCTTATTGGTACGATGGATGAAAGTAGCGTTGTCTATGAATTTGTAAATGGGGAACATTTTAAAGTTTGGATGTTGGATACGTGTACAATTGGCGATATGTTCACTAAGCGCAATCTTTCTGTATTCCTGTATTTTGATTTCTGATTTATGGACGGCCATACGTTGTCGGAGGCTGTTTTTTGTCTGTCCTATGTAGTGCTCTTGACAACCTGAGTAGGTCAAAACATAGATTAGGTTTTCAGATGCACATGTAAAGTTGTATTTAACTGTAAAATGTTGTCCTTGTTTAAAGTGGAATGTTGAACCTTCTATTAGATTTATGCATATACCACAGTTGAGCCCTCCGCATTTATTTACTGTAGGGTTCATTGTGGGGTTGGTTGGATTTTGGCTTGCGTGAGGATGCTTTTTATGGATTTAGGTTGTGTTTTGCTCTTTATGAAGTTGTGTATTTGGAGGATTCTGTTCATTTTTGGGTCTCTTTTTAGTAAAGGTCTGTTCTGGTGGATGGTATCGAATGCCTCATTGTTGAGGGGGTTGTGTGTGAAGATGTATGGTATAGTTTTCTGTTTCGGTTTGGGTTGTCTGAGTTCCTGGATGTTGAGTTTTAGGGCACGTTGGAATCTATTGTTGATTAGGGATGGTGGGTAGTTTCTGTTGATAAGTGTGTTCTTTAATTCTTCTAGTCGTGTGTAGCATGTGTATTTATCTGAACTATTGTGCAGATCCTTCTGGCTAGGTGATAAGGAATTGCCATTTTGGTATGTCGAGGGTGGCACGAGTTAAATTGAAGATATTGTTTGAAGCCTATGGGTTTGTAGTATATGTCTGTTTCTATTTTGTTGTTTGTTTTATTGATGAGGATGTCAAGGAAAGGGCTGTATTCCATTGTATGTCCGTGTTGAGTCCATTTAGATGTGTTTTAAAATCAATCAGTATGCCTATACTTTCAAGCCAGAGGATGAAGCAGTCGTCCAGATATCTCTTCCAGTTTTTTTCTATGTGTATGTAGAAGTGGTTACCGTATTTGTCTAGAACGTTGCGGCAGAGAGTGGTTTCTAAATATACCATGACAAGGTTGTCGTATGAGGGGCCTACTTTCGTGCCCATGGCAGTCCCAGATTTCTGTCTGTAGTATTTGGCATCGAATTCGAAGAAGTTATTTTCCAAGATGAGTTTGAGGCCCTCCATCACATATTCTTTAGGGATGCGCTGTGGAAGTTCATTAGGGACATTTTCAAGCCATAATTCTATTGTCTCTATACCTAGGCTGTGTGGGATATTGGAATATAAATTGATGACTTCAAAGGTTACGAGTAGGGTATGTTCATTATTAAGTGTAGTTGGGAGGTGGTTGAGCCTGTCAAGGTCATCCCTTATGAAGCTTTATATGTGTTTTAGGAAAGGTTTAAGCAGAATATCTAGGAAGTTGCTTAGGTGGTGGGTTTCACATGTGGTACCTGCATTAATGCGTCTTAATTTAAGGTCATCAGGAGGGGGGATATTGATGTAAATGTATGTGCTTCCTTGCAGGCTCTGCCTATTACTTCGATTTTGAATGTATTTGGGATACTGTAGAAAAGGCTGGTTCTGCTTTTGAAATCGGTGATGTAGATGTATTCCTTTTCGGTAAGGCCTTCTTTGTAAAGGTTTGTTAGGGATTTTAGGTTTCCTAATATTTTCTGTTGTGTGTAGTGTTGGGCCTTTTCGTAATATGTTTGGTTTTCTAGAGCTTATAGTACTAGGGTCGTGTAGTAATCTGTCCTCATACGGATTACTGCACTCCCTTTGTCCGCCTCTTTGATTGTTAGGGTTTTGTCGTTCTTTAGACTGTTAAGACCATTCCAATCTCTTTTACTTAGGTTTGGTTTTTGTTAATGTCTGTGTAGGTGGTGGTATAGGTAATCAGTAATGTGTTCGCAGAATTGGGCGAGGAATTTGATCTTGGCTTCTGGTGGGGTGTAGTTGCTTCTATTTCTGGCTATTGAGTCATCCTCATTGTATTTGTCTTGTAGTTGCTCGCTGAGTCTTAGTTTTCTACAGAATTCTGAAATGTCTTCCTTCATTTCGGGGTAGTTTGGTCGTTGGGGAGTTGGTGTAAATTTCAGACCTTTGGAGAGTATGTTGATTTGGTCTGTTGTTAATTCTTTAGGGGTTAAATTAACGAGTTTATTACATTATATATATATATATATATATAAATAATGTAGGAGGTAAGTTTTATTGTAGTACAATAAAGCAATGCAGATATCGGATAAGAAGCACTCTACAGTTTGTAGGACTGGAGTATACATACTATATAAGATCAAAAGATGGTTAAAAGAGTTCCATGTATTTTATTATGCGCATTTCAAAAACAAATATCATCATGTAATAACATTTGTGTTTTCATCAGATAAAATAGGAAGATATGATATGAAGGTTAAAACACACTTGTGGATAGTCCAGTTTTAAATCAACATATGAAAAGTAGTTTTAGATTGATGTGTGATATTGCGGAAAATGTTTTTTGAGGGGGGAGGTTGGAAAGGATTAAAAAGAGGAGGAGATGAGAGTAAAAAGTGGAGGGGGAGGAGTATAATGAGGAAGGATGAGATAGGAGGAGAGATGATCTTATATATTATATATATATATATATATATATATATATATATATATATATATATATATATATATATATATATATAGAATTAGTACATCTACCAACATATGTGTACAGATGTACACTCATGCTAGCAAATATATAAGTTATGTCTTAGTACCTATGTGGTTCAATGCAGGTGAATGCAGAACAATTATATGAAAGACGTAAAATAAGAAAATTTAAAAAATTAAAAATCAAGTTACTTACTAAAGTTTTCACTCCAACTAATTAGTTTCTGTAATGGGATACATATAGTTACATAATATATATAACTATAGAGAATTCATTACGTCATCGGGAAGTCTATTCTCAGCTAAGTTCCCAGGCAATGCGCGGACACTAGGAACCCATATAAAAATAATAATTCAGTAGATGGAAAGAAGCTAGCGTGGACTAAATTCCGGAGCACTGAAAAAATGTCACTGCCTCTGGTCAGTGGCAGATTCTAAAGAATCAATCACGTGACACCGAGATTAATCAGTTAGGAGCGGGGGGGGGGGTATTATGACAAGAGCCTACTACTACCATGAAACCGCAGTAAATTTTGGCCAGTTTTGCTCAACAAACAATTTGAAGATAAATATAGAGAATTAGTACATCTACCAACATATGTGTACAGATGTACACTCATGCTTACAAATATATAAGTTATATTTTAGTAAGTTGGTTGATTTTTAATTTTTTAAATTGTCTTATTTTACGTCTTTCATATATATATATATATATATATATATATATATATATATATATATATATATATATATAAAAGCAGAAGGGATAATCAATGTGTTGGTAATACAACAAATATGAATGTGTATAACTGATTCAGAGCACTCGACAGATTTCCGGAGTATAATATTCAATGATATTAAATAAATGGAAATTATATTTATGAAACCATATTTATTCTATTGTATATATTTGGAGGGTACCAACATTTTGGTACGCTACCATCAAATAAAATACGAAGTGTGTTTTATAAATGTTGACATAACCAAGAAAATATACATTAACGGTTTAAGTTTTCAGTTGAACCGTTAATGTATATTTCAGTTCTCACTCATAGTACTAAAAATTAGAAATGAAATTTCATTTTTTTTATTTTTCCATTTATCGTTTTCGGTACGCCCGGCCGACTAACTCACTCTATATGCAAATTAGGCTGTTCAGCCGTTAATATGCATAAGGAAAGTATATACGTTCAATTGACTGACAGGAAGGTATACGTTGCTGATGACAGCTAATAAGCTAGAAACTAGTTCATCGCTCCTTTGTCAGTGTTGAACAACATGGCAAAGATGGTTGCCGAACACTGTGCGGCTAATAATTCGGGTTGTTTGTTTACAAAAAAACCGAACATTATAATCAATGTTCGGTAAATCCATACGTACATATATATATATATGTGTGCGTGTATGTATGTATATACATACTACTGTACGTCTGTATACATATATATGTATGTAAGTATACATACTTATATATATATATATATATATATAAATAACAGATTAAATTTTAAGCAAAGAATCGCTGCTTTCACCCTTAACGGGATCTTATATATGCATGTGTGTATGTGTGAATGTAGTTATTCGTGTATGTATATATATATATATATATATATATATATATATATATACATATTAGATATATATATATACTATTCGATACCTTTGTTTCATTATTATTTTCAACATTCGGTGGAAAAAACTGCATTCAAATTATAAGTAATGAGATGAAACAAATAATTGTTCCTACTTTTGGCACAAGGCCAGCAGTTATCTCAGTGCATTACTGGTACTCTATTTTATCGACCCCGTAAGGATGAAAAGCAAAGTTAACCGCGGCGGGATTTGAACTCAGTCCGAGAGAATGAGAGCAGGATTATAGCTGTATTTTATTACCATAGTTTCTCATCCGTGCAGGTTCATGAAAGTATATACCAGTAATGCACAGAGGACAGTTTTATTAATTTATTTATTTAATAAACATGAACGTATGTATAGAGCTAGTAAGATGGGAGAGGCATGTACTACATAGATATGAAAAAGGAAAGGCTAATTGGAAGCAACAGAGGCATAAAAAAGAAGAAAAAACAACAACAAATATATATGGAACGATCGACTTTCGTCAAATCGGACAGAGGAAAGCATTTTTCCGTTGGTCTTTCCAATTGCTAATACTATCTATCGGTCGCAAATCCAGGTATAAGGAGCAAGGTGAAATAAAGTGACTTGCTGATCCAGGAATCGAAATCACAACCTCACGATTGCGAAACCAGTTCTGTAAGCACTCAGCCACATCTATAGGATAATGTAGCTGGTATTTGACAACATATAGTAGGCTCCATTTATATCAAGATGTTATAGTTGGTATTTCACAACATATTGTAGCCTCCATCTATAGGAAGATGTTATAGATAGTATTTGACAACATATTGTAGCCTCCATCTATTGGAAGGTGTTATAGTTGGTATTTCCCAACATATTGTAGCCTCCATCTATTGGAAGATGTAGTTGGTATTTGACAACATATTGTAGTCTCTATCTATTGGAACATATAGTTACTATTTGATAACATATTGTAGCCTCCATCTATTGGAAGATGTTATAGTTAGTATTTGACGACATGTTGTAGCCTCCATCTATTGGAGGTTGTAGTTGGTATTTGACAACATATTGTATCCTCCATATATAGGAAGATGTAGTTGGTATTTGACAACATATTGTAGCGTCCATACATAGGAAGATGTTATAGTTAGTATTTGACAACATGTTATAGCCTCCATCTATAAGAAGATGTTATGGTTGTTATTTGATAACATTTCGTAGCCTCCATCGATAGGAAAATGTTGTAGTTTGTATTTGACAACATATTGTAGCTTACATCTATTAGGTGTTATCGTTGGTATTTAACAATATATTGTAGCCTCCATCTATTGAAAGATATAGTTGGTATTTGACAACATATTGTAGCCTCCTTCTATTGGAAAATGTTATAGTTGTTATTTGACAACATATTGAAGTTTCCATAAATTGGAAGATGTTATAGTTGGTATTTGACAACACACTTTCAGCCTCCATCTATTGGAAAATGTTATTGTTGATATTTCACCAGATATTGTAGCCTCCATTCAGAGGAAGGTGTAATTGGTATTTGACAACAAATTGTAGCTTCCATCTATAGGAAGATGTTATAGTTAATATTTGACACCATATTGTATCCTCATCTATTAGGAAGATGTATTTGCTATTTGACAACATATTGTAGTCTACATCTCTAGGAAGATGTTAGAGTTAGTATTTGACAACATATTGTAGTCTCCATCTATTGGAAGATGTAATGGTTGTTATTTGACAACATATTGTAGTCTACATCTCTTGGGAGATTTAATGGTTAGTATTTGACAGCATATTGTAGCCACCATCTATTAGAAGATGTAGTTAGTATTTGATAACATATTGTAGCCTACATCTATTGGAAGATGTTATAGTTTGTATTTGACAACATATTGTAGCCTACATCTATTGGAAGATGTTATAGATTGTATCTGACAACATATTGTAGTCTACATCTCAGGAAGATTTAATGGTTAGTAATTGACAGCATATTGTAGCCTCCATCTATTAGAAGATGTAGTTAGTATTTGATAACATATTGTAGTCTCCATCTATTGGAAGATGTTATAGTTTGTATTTGACAACATATTGTAGTCTCCATCTGTTGGAAGATTTAATGGTTGTTATTTGACAACATATCGTAGCCTCCTATCTATAGGAAGGTGTTATATTTGGTATTTAACAATATATTGTAGCCTCCATCTATTGGAAGATGTTATAGTTGGTATTTGACACCATATTGTAGCCTCCATCTATAGGAAGATGTAGTTGGTATTTGTCAACATATTGTAGCCTCCATCAAATGGAATGTTTCATAGTTTGTATTTGACAACATATTGTAGCCTCCATTTATTAGAATATTTTATAGTTGGTATTTGACACAATATTGTAGCCTCCATCTATTGGAAAATGTAGTTGGTATCTGACAACATACTGTAGAGTACATCTATTGGAAGATGTTATAGTTGGTATTTAACAATATATTGTAGCCTCTATCAATTGGAAGATGTTATAATTGGTATTTGACAACATATTGTAGCCTACATCTATTGGAATATGTAGTGAGTTATTGATAACATATTGTAGCCTACGTGTATTTGAATATGTTATAGTTGGTATTTGACCACATATTCTAGCCTCCATCTATTGGAATATGTTATAGTTAGTATTTGACGACATGATGTAGCCTCCATCTATTGGAAGATGTTATAGTTTGTATTTGACAACATATTCTAGCCACCATCTATAGGAAGATGTAGTTTGTATTTGATAAAATATTGTAGCCACCATCTATAGGAAGATGTAAATTGTATTTGACAACATATTGTAGACTACATCTATTGGAAGAAGTTATAGTTGGTATTTGACAACATATTGTAGCCTCCATCTATTGGAATATGTAGTTAGTATTTGATAACATATTGTAGACTACATCTCTTGGAAGATGTTATAGTTTGTATTTGACCACGCATTGAAGCCTCCATCTATTGGAAGATGTTATAGTTGGTATTTGACGACATGTTGTAGCCTACATCTATTGGAAGTTGTAGTTGGTATTTCACAACATATAGTAGGTTCCATCTATTGGAAGATGTTATAGTTGGTATTTGATAACATATCGTAGGCTCCATTTATTGGAAAATGTTATAGTTGGTATTTCACCACATATTGTAGCCTCCATCCATAGGAAGATGTAATTGATATTTGACAATAGATTGTAGCTTCCATCTATAGGAAGATCTTATAGTTGGTATTTGACAACATATTGTCGTCACCATCTATTGGAAGATGTTACAGATAATATTTGACACCATATTGTATCCTCATCTATAGGAAGATGTAGCTGGTATTTGACAACATATTGTAGTCTACATATATTGGAAGATGTTATGGTTAGTATTTGACAACATATCGTAGACTCCATCTATTGGAAGATGTTGTTAGTATTTGATAACATATTGTAGTCTACATCTATTGGAAGATGTTATAGTTGGTATTTGACCACATATTGTAGCTTGCATCTATTGGAAGATGATATAATTAGTATTTCACGACATGATGTAGCCTCCATCGATTGGAAGATGTTATAGTTAGTATTTGACAACATATGGTAGCCTCCATGTATTGGAAAATGTTATAGTTGATATTTGAAAACATATTGTAGTTTCCATAAATTGGAAGATGTTATAGTTGGTATTTCAGCACATATTGTAGCCTCCATCCATAGGAAGATGTAATTGGTATTTGACAACAAATTGTAGCTTCCATCTATAGGAAGATGTTATAGTTGGTATTTGACAACATATTATAGCCTCCATCTATTGGAAGATGTAGTTAGTATTTGATGACATATTGAAGTTTCCATAAATTGGAAGATGTTATAGTTGGTATTTCAGCACATATTGTAGCCTCCATCCATAGGAAGATGTAATTGGTATTTGACAACAAATTGTAGCTTCCATCTATAGGAAGATTTTATAGTTGGTATTTGACAACATATTGTAGCCTCCATCTATTGGAAGATGTAGTTAGTATTTGATGACATATTGAAGTTTCCATAAATTGGAAGATGTTATAGTTGGTATTTGACAACATATCGTAGCTTCCATCTATAGGAAGATGTTTTAGTTTGTATTTGCCACATATTGTAGCCTCCATTTATTAGAAGATGTTATAGTTGGTATTTGACAACATAGTATAGCTTCCATCTATTGGAAGATGTAGTTTGTATTTGACAACATATTGTAGACTACATCTATTGGAAGATGTAATGGTTGTTATTTGACATCATATCGTAGACTCCATCTATAGGAATATGTTATAGTTTGTATTTGATAACATATTGTAGCCTCCATCTATTAGAAGATGTAGTTGGTATTTGACAACATTTTGTAGCCGACATCTATTGGTAGATGTTATATTTGGTGTTTGACGACATGTTGTAGCCTACATCTATTGGAAGATGTTATAGTTTGTATTTGACAACACATTCTAGCCACCATCAATAGGAAGATGTCGTTGGTATTTAACAACATATTGTTGCCTCCATCAATTGGAAGGTTTTATAGTTGGTATTTGACAACATATTGTAGCTTCCATCAATTAGGAGGTTTTATAGTTTGTATTTGACAACATATTGATGCCTCCATTTATTAGAAGATGTTATAGTTTGTATTTGACAACATATTGTAGCCTCCATCTATTGGAAGGTGTTATAGTTAGTATTTGACGACTTGTTTTAGCCTCCATTTATTGGAAGATGTTATAGTTGGTATTTGATAACATATCGTAGCCTCCAGCCATAGGAAGATGTAATTGGTATTTGACAACAGATTGTAGCTTCCATCTATAGGAAGAACGTATAGTTTGTATTTGACAACATATTGTAGCCGACATCTATTGGTAGATGTTATATTTGGTGTTTGACGACATGTTGTAGCCTACATCTATTGGAAGATGTTATAGTTTGTATTTGACAAGACATTCTAGCTTATAGTTTGTATTTGACAACATATTGTAGGCACCATCTATTGGAAGATGTTACAGTTAATATTTGACCAAATATTGTATCCTCATCTATAGGAAGATGTAGTTGGTATTTGACAACATATTGTAGCCTCCATTTATTGGAAGAAGTAATGGTTGTTATTTGACAACATATCGTAGCCTTCATCTATAGAAGGATGTTATAGTTTGTATTTGACTACATATTGTAGCCTCCATCTATTGGAAGATGTAGTTTGTATTTGACACCATTTTGTAGTTTTCATAAATTGGTAGATGTTATAGTTGGTTTTTGACCACATATTGTAGCATCGATCCATAGGAAGATGTAGTTGGTATTTGACAACATATCGTAGCCTTCATATATAGAAGGATGTTATAGTTTGTATTTGACTACATATTGTAGCCTCCATCTATTGGAAGATGTAATTGGTATTTGACAACATTTGGTAGTTTTCATAAATTGGTAGATGTTATAGTTGGTATTTGACCACATATTGTAGCATCGATCCATAGGAAGATGTAGTTGGTATTTGACAACATATCGTAGCCTTCATCTATAGAAGGATGTTATAGTTTGTATTTGACAACAGATTGTAGCTTCCATCTAGTGGAAGATGTTATAGTTAGTATTTGACTACATATTATATCCTCCATCTATAGGAAGAAGTATTTGGTATTTGATAACATATTGTAGCCTCCATTTATTAGAAGATGTTATAGTTGGTATTTGACAACATATTGTAGCCTCCATCTATTGGAAGATGTAGTTGGTATTTGACAACATATTGTAGCATCCATCAATTGGAATGTATTATAGTTGGTATTTGACAATATATTATAACATCCATCTATTGGAAGATGTTATAGTTGGTATCTGACCACATATTGTAGCCTCCATCTATTGGAAGATGTTATACTTGGTATTTGACAACATTTTGTAGCCTCCATCTATTGGAAGATGTTATAGTTGGTATTTGATGACATGCTGTAGCATCCATCCATAGGAAGATGTAGTTGGTATTTGACAACGTAATGTAGCCTCCATCTATTGGAACAAATAGTTGGTATTTCACAACATTTTGTAGCCTCCATCTATTGGAAGATGTTATAGTTTGCATTTGACAACATATTGTAGCCTCCATTTATTAGAAGATGTTATAGTTGGTATTTGACAACATATTGTAGCCTCCATTTATTGGAAGATGTTACAGTTAGTATTTGACAATATATTGTAGCCTCCATCTATTGGACGATGTAATGGTTGTAATTTACATCATATCGTAGACTCCATCTATAGGAATATGTTATAGTTTGTATTTGATAACATATTGTAACCTCCATCTATTAGAATACGTAGTTGGTATTTGACAACATATTGTAGCCGACATCTATTGGTAGATGTTATATTTGGTGTTTGAAGACATGTTGTGGCCTACATCTATTGGAAGATGTTATAGTTTAGTATTTGACCACGTATTGTAGCCTCCATTTATTGGAAGATGTAATGGTTGTTATTTGACATCATATCGTAGACTCCATCTATAGGAGTATGTTATAGTTTGTATTTGATAACATATTGTAGCCTCCATCTATTAGAATACGTAGTGGGTATTTTTTACAACATATTGTAGCCGAGATCTATTGGTAGATGTTATATTTGGTGTTTGAAGACATGTTGTGGCGTACATCTATTGGAAGATGTTATAGTTTGTATTTGACAACACATTCTAGCCACCATCAATAGGAAGATGTCGTTGTTATTTAACAACATATTGATGCCTCCATCAATTGGAAGGTTTTATAGTTGGTATTTGACAACATATTGTAGCTTCCAACAATTGGGAGGTTTTATAGTTTGTATTTGACAACATATTGATGCCTCCATTTATTAGAAGATGTTATAGTTGTCATTTGACCACATATTGTAGCCTCCATCTATTGGAAGGTGTAGTTAGTATTTGATAACATATTGTTAGCTACATCTATTGGAACATGTTATAGTTGGTATTTTACCACATATTGTAGCCTCCATCTATTGGAAGATGTTATAGTTAGTATTTGACAACACATTGTAGCCTCCATCTATTGGAAGATGTTATAGTTGGTATTTGATAACATATAGAACTTATAGTTTGTATTTGACAACATATTGTAGGCACCATCTATTGGAAGATGTTACAGTTAATATTTGACCACATATTGTATCCTCATCTATAGGAAGATGTAGTTGGTATTTGACAACATATTGTAGTCTACATATATTGGAAGATGTTATAGTTAGTATTTGACAGCATATTGTAGCCTCCATCTATTGGAAGAAGTAATGGTTGTTATTTGACAACATATCGTAGCCTTTATCTATAGAAGGATGTTATAGTTTGTATTTGACTACATATTGTAGCCTCCATCTATTGGAAGATGTAGTTGGTATTTGACACCATTTTGTAGTTTTCATAAATAGGTAGATGTTATAGTTGGTATTTGACCACATATTGTAGCATCGATCCATAGGAAGATGTAGTTGGTACTTGACAACATATCGTAGCCTTCATCTATAGAAGGATGTTATAGTTTGTATTTGACAACAGATTGTAGCTTCCATCTATTGGAAGATGTTATAGTTGGTATTTGACAACATTTTGTTGTTTTCATAAATTGGTAGATGTTATAGTTGGTATTTGACCACATATTCTAGCATCGATCCATAGGAATATGTAGTTGGTATTTGACTACATATTGTAGCCTCCATTTAATAGAAAATGTTATAGTTGGTATTTGACAACATATTGTAACTTCCATAAATTGGAAGATGTTATAGTTAGTATTTGACAACATATTTCAACCTCCATTTATTGGAAAATATTATAGTTCGTATTTGACAAGATATTGTAGCCTCCATCTATTGGAAGTTGTAGTTGGTATTTGACAACATATAGTAGGCTCCATATATTGGAAGATGTTATAGTTGGTATTTGACAATATAGTGTAGCCTCCATCTATTGGAAGATGTAGTTGGTATTTGACAACATATTGTTGGCTTCATCAATTGGAATGTGTTATAGTTAGTATTTGACGAGATGATGTAGCCTCCATCTATTGGAATATGTTATAGTTTGCATTTGAAAACATATTCTAGCCACCATCTATAGGAAGATGTAGTTTGTATTTGATAAAATATTGTAGCCTCCATCTATTGGAAGATGTAAATTGTATTTGACAACATATAGTATCCTCCATCTATTGGAAGATATTACAGTTAGTATTTGACAACATATTGAAGCCTCCATATATTGGAAGATGTAGTTAGTATTTGATAACATATTGTAGACTACAACTCTTGCAAGATGTTATAGTTTGTATTTGACCACGCATTGAAGCCTCCATCTATTGGAAGATGTTATAGTTAGTATTTGACGACATGTTGTAGCCTACATCTATTGGAAGTTGTAGTTGGTATTTCACAACATATAGTAGGTTCCATCTATTGGAAGATGTTATAGTTGGTATTTGACAACACATTGTAGCCTCCATCTATTGGAAGATGTTATAGTTGGTATTTGACCACATATTGCAGCTTCCATCTATTGGAAGATGTTATATTTAGTATTTCACGACATGATGTAGCCTCCGTCCATTGGAAGATGTTAATGTTTTTATTTGACAACATACTGTAGCCTCCAATTATTGGAAGATGTTATAGTTGGTATTTGACAACATAGCATAGCTTCCATCTATTGGAAGATGTTACAGTTAGTATTTGACAACATATTGTAGCCTCCATCTATTGGAAGATGTTATAGTTGGTATTTGACCGCATATTGTAGCTTCCATCTATTGGAAGATGTTATAGTTAGTATTTCACGACATGATGTAGCCTCCATCCATTGGAAGATGGTATAGTTTGTATTTGACAACATATTGTAGCCTCCAATTATTAGAAGATGTTATAGTTGGTATTTGACAACATAGTATAGCTTCCATCTATTGGAAGATGTTACAGTTAGTATTTGACAACATATTGTAGCCTCCATCTATTGGAACATGTAGTAAGTATTTGATAACATATTGTAGACTACATCTCTTGGAAGATGTTATAGTTTGTATTTGACCACGTATTGTAGCCTCCATCTATTGGAAGATGTTATAGTTAGTATTTGACAACATATGGTAGCCTACATCTATTGGAAAATGTTATAGTTGATATTTGAAAACATATTGTAGTTTCCATAAATTGGAAGATGTTATAATTGGTATTTCAGCACATATTGTAGCCTCCATCCATAGGAAGATGTAATTGGTATTTGACAACAAATTGTAGCTTCCATCTATAGGAAGATTTTATAGTTGGTATTTGACAACATATTGTAGCCTCCATCTATTCGAAGATGTAGTTAGTATTTGATGACATATTGTAGCATCCATTTATTGGAATATGTTATAGTTGATACTTGACAACATATTGAATTTTCCATTAATTGGAAAATGTTATAGTTCGTATTTGACAACATATCGTAGCTTCCATCTATAGGAAGATGTTACACTTAGTATTTGACAACATATTGTAGCCTCCATCTATTGGACGATGTAGTTGGTATTTGACAACATATTGTTGACTACATCTATTGGAAGATGTTATAGTTTGTATTTGACCACGTATTGTAGCCTCCATCTATTGGAAGATGTAATGGTTGTTATTTGACATCATATCGTAGACTCCATCTATAGGAATATGTTATAGTTTGTATTTGATAACATATTGTAGCCTCCATCTATTAGAAGATGTAGTTGGTATTTGACAACATATTGTAGCCGACATCTATTGGTAGATGTTATATTTGGTGTTTGACGTCATGTTGTAGCCTACATCTATTGGAAGATGTTATAGTTTGTATTTGACAACACATTCTAGCCACCATCAATAGGAAGATGTCGTTGGTGTTTAACAACATATTGTAGCTTCCATCAATTGGGAGGTTTTATAGTTTGTATTTGACAACATTTTGATGCCTCCATTTATTAGAAGATGTTATAGTTGGTATTTGACCACATATTGTAGCCTCCATCTATTGGAAGGTGTAGTTAGTATTGATAACATATTGTAGGCTACATCTCTTGGAAGATGTTATAGTTTGTATTTGACCACATATTGTAGCCTCCATCTATTGGAAGATGTTATAGTTAGTATTTGACAACGTATTTCAGCCTCCATCTATTGGAAGATGTTATTGTTGGTATTTGACAACATATTGTAGCCTCCATGTATTGAAAAATGTTATAGTTGATATTTGAAAACATATTGTAGTTTCCATAAATTGGAAGATGTTATAGTTGGTATTTCACCACATATTGTAGCCTCCATCCATAGGAAGATGTAATTGGTATTTGACAACAAATTGTAGCTTCCATTTATAGGAAGATCTTATAGTTGGTATTTGACAACATATTGTAGCCTCCATCTATTGGAAGATGTAGTTAGTATTTGACAACATATTGTAGCCTCCATCTATTGGAAGATGTAGTTAGTATTTGATGACATATTGTAGCCTCCATCTATTGGAAGATGTTATAGTTGATATTTGACAACATATTGAAGTTTCCATAAATTGGAAGATGTTACAGTTGGTATTTGACGACTTGTTTTAGCCTCCATCTATTGGAAGATGTTATAGTTGGTATTTGATAACATATCGTAGGCTCCATTTATTGGAAGATGTTATAGTTGGTATTTCACCACATATTGTAGCCTCCATCCATAGGAAGATGTAATTGGTATTTGACAACAGATTGTAGCTTCCATCTATAAGAAGAACTTATAGTGTGTATTTGACAACATATTGTAGGCACCATCTATTGGAAGATGTTACAGTTAACATTTGATCACATATTGTATCCTCATCTATAGGAAGATGTAGTTGGTATTTGACAACATATTGTAGTCTATATTGGAAGATGTTATAGTTAGTATTTGACAACATATTGTAGCCTCCATCTATTGGAAGAAGTAATGGTTGTTATTTGACAACATATCGTAGCCTTCATCTATAGAAGGATGTTATAGTTTGTATTTGACGACATATTGTAGCCTCCATCTATTGGAAGATGTAGTTGGTATTTGACACCATTTTGTAGTTTTCATAAATTGGTAGATGTTATAGTTGGTATTTGACCACATATTGTAGCATCGATCCATAGGAAGATGTAGTTGGTACTTGACAACATATCGTAGCCTTCATCTATAGAAGGATGTTATAGTTTGTATTTGACTACATATTGTAGCCTCCATTTATTAGAAGATGTTATAGTTGGTATTTGACCACATATTGTAGCATCGATCCATAGGAAGATGTAGTTGGTACTTGACAACATATCGTAGCCTTCATCTATAGAAGGATGTTATAGTTTGTATTTGACTACATATTGTAGCCTCCATTTATTAGAAGATGTTATAGTTGGTATTTGACAACATATTGTAGCCTCCATCTATTGGAAGATGTAGTTGGTATTTGACAACATATTGTAGCATCCATCAATTGGAATGTATTATAGTTGGTATTTGACAATATCTTATAACATCCATCTATTGGAAGATGTTATAGTTGGTATCTGACCACATATTGTAGCCTCCATCTATTGGAAGATGTTATAGTTGGTATTTGACAACATTTTGTTGTTTTCATAAATTGGTAGATGTTATAGTTGGTATTTGACCACATATTGTAGCATCGATCCATAGGAAGATGTAGTTGGTATTTGACTACATATTGTAGCCTCCATTTATTAGAAGATGTTATAGTTGGTATTTGACAACATATTGTAATTTCCATCTGGATGGAGGCTGCAATATGTTGTCAAATACTAACTATAACATCTTCCAATAGATGGAGGTTACAATATATTTTTAAATACCAACTATAACATCTTCCAATAGATGGAGGCTACATTATGTTGTCAAATACCGACTACATCTTCCTCTGGATGGAGGCTATATTATGTTGTCAAAGACCAACTATAACATCTTCTAATGTATGGAAAGTTCAATATGTTGTCAAATATCAACTATAACATTTTCCTATAGATGTAGGTTACAATGTGTTGTCAAATACCAACTACATCTTCCAATAAATGGAGGCTACAATATGTTGTCAAATACCAACTATAACATCTTCCAATAAATGGAGGCTACAATATGTTGTCAAATACAAACTATAACATCTTCCAATAAATGGAGGCTACAATATGTTGTCAAATACCAACTATAACATCTTCCAATAAATGGAGGCTACAATATGTTGTCAAATACAAACTATAAAACATTCCAATTGATGGACGCTACAATATGTTGTGAAATACCAATTACATCTTCCTATGGATCGAGGCTACAAAGTGTAGTGAAATACCATCTATAGCCTCCATCCAGAGGAAGAGGTAGTCGGTATTTGACAACATAGTATAGCCTCCATCTATAGGAAGATGTTATAGTTGGTATTTGACAACATATTGTAGACTCCATCTATTGGAAGATGTTATAGTGTGTATATGACAGCATATTGTAGCCTCCATCTATTGGAAGATGTAGTTGGTATTTGATAACATATTGTAGGCTACATCTATTGGAAGATGTTATAGTTGGTATTTGACCACATCGTGTAGCTTCTATCTATTGGAAGATGTTATAGTTGGTATTTGACGACATGTTGTAGCCTCCATCTATTGGAAGATGTTATAGTTGTTATTTGACAAGATGTATTAGCCTCCATCTATTGGAAGATGTTATTGATGGCCATTGACCACATATTGCAGCCCCAATATATAGGAGGATATTATAGTTGGTATTTGACAACCTATTCTAGCCTCTATTTATTGGAAGTTGTAGTTGGTATTAGACAACATATAGTATACTCCATTTATTGGAAGATGTTATAGTTGGTATTTGACAACATATTGTAGCCTCCATCTATTGGAAGATGTAGTTGGTATTTGACAACAAATACTAGCCTCCATCTATTGCAAGATGTTATTGTTGGCATTTGACAAAAATATTGCAGCCTCAATATATAGGAAGATATTATAGTTCGTAGTTGACAACATATTGTAGACTACATCTATTGGAAGATGTTATAGTTGGTATTTGACAACATATTGTAGCCTCCATTTATAGGAATATGTTATAGTTAGTATTTGAAAACATATTGTTACCTACATCTATAGGAAGATGTTATAGTTTGTATTTGACAATATATTATAGTCTCCATCTATTTGACGATGTTATAGTTGGTATTTGTCAACACTTTGTAACCTCCATCTATTGGAAGATGTTATAGTTAGTATTTGACAACATATTGTAGCTTCCATCTATAGGAAGCTGTTATAGTTGGTATTTGATAACATATCGTAGGCTCCATTTATTGGAAGATGTTATAGTTGGTATTTCACCACATATTGTAGCCTCCATCCATAGGAAGATGTAATTGGTATTTGACAACAGATTGTAGCTTCCATCTATAAGAAGAACTTATAGTGTGTATTTGACAACATATTGTAGGCACCATCTATTGGAAGATGTTACAGTTAACATTTGATCACATATTGTATCCTCATCTATAGGAAGATGTAGTTGGTATTTGACAACATATTGTAGTCTATATTGGAAGATGTTATAGTTAGTATTTGACAACATATTGTAGCCTCCATCTATTGGAAGAAGTAATGGTTGTTATTTGACAACATATCGTAGCCTTCATCTATAGAAGGATGTTATAGTTTGTATTTGACGACATATTGTAGCCTCCATCTATTGGAAGATGTAGTTGGTATTTGACACCATTTTGTAGTTTTCATAAATTGGTAGATGTTATAGTTGGTATTTGACCACATATTGTAGCATCGATCCATAGGAAGATGTAGTTGGTACTTGACAACATATCGTAGCCTTCATCTATAGAAGGATGTTATAGTTTGTATTTGACTACATATTGTAGCCTCCATTTATTAGAAGATGTTATAGTTGGTATTTGACAACATATTGTAGCCTCCATCTATTGGAAGATGTAGTTGGTATTTGACAACATATTGTAGCATCCATCAATTGGAATGTATTATAGTTGGTATTTGACAATATCTTATAACATCCATCTATTGGAAGATGTTATAGTTGGTATCTGACCACATATTGTAGCCTCCATCTATTGGAAGATGTTATAGTTGGTATTTGACAACATTTTGTTGTTTTCATAAATTGGTAGATGTTATAGTTGGTATTTGACCACATATTGTAGCATCGATCCATAGGAAGATGTAGTTGGTATTTGACTACATATTGTAGCCTCCATTTATTAGAAGATGTTATAGTTGGTATTTGACAACATATTGTAATTTCCATCTGGATGGAGGCTGCAATATGTTGTCAAATACTAACTATAACATCTTCCAATAGATGGAGGTTACAATATATTTTTAAATACCAACTATAACATCTTCCAATAGATGGAGGCTACATTATGTTGTCAAATACCGACTACATCTTCCTCTGGATGGAGGCTATATTATGTTGTCAAAGACCAACTATAACATCTTCTAATGTATGGAAAGTTCAATATGTTGTCAAATATCAACTATAACATTTTCCTATAGATGTAGGTTACAATGTGTTGTCAAATACCAACTACATCTTCCAATAAATGGAGGCTACAATATGTTGTCAAATACCAACTATAACATCTTCCAATAAATGGAGGCTACAATATGTTGTCAAATACAAACTATAACATCTTCCAATAAATGGAGGCTACAATATGTTGTCAAATACCAACTATAACATCTTCCAATAAATGGAGGCTACAATATGTTGTCAAATACAAACTATAAAACATTCCAATTGATGGACGCTACAATATGTTGTGAAATACCAATTACATCTTCCTATGGATCGAGGCTACAAAGTGTAGTGAAATACCATCTATAGCCTCCATCCAGAGGAAGAGGTAGTCGGTATTTGACAACATAGTATAGCCTCCATCTATAGGAAGATGTTATAGTTGGTATTTGACAACATATTGTAGACTCCATCTATTGGAAGATGTTATAGTGTGTATATGACAGCATATTGTAGCCTCCATCTATTGGAAGATGTAGTTGGTATTTGATAACATATTGTAGGCTACATCTATTGGAAGATGTTATAGTTGGTATTTGACCACATCGTGTAGCTTCTATCTATTGGAAGATGTTATAGTTGGTATTTGACGACATGTTGTAGCCTCCATCTATTGGAAGATGTTATAGTTGTTATTTGACAAGATGTATTAGCCTCCATCTATTGGAAGATGTTATTGATGGCCATTGACCACATATTGCAGCCCCAATATATAGGAGGATATTATAGTTGGTATTTGACAACCTATTCTAGCCTCTATTTATTGGAAGTTGTAGTTGGTATTAGACAACATATAGTATACTCCATTTATTGGAAGATGTTATAGTTGGTATTTGACAACATATTGTAGCCTCCATCTATTGGAAGATGTAGTTGGTATTTGACAACAAATACTAGCCTCCATCTATTGCAAGATGTTATTGTTGGCATTTGACAAAAATATTGCAGCCTCAATATATAGGAAGATATTATAGTTCGTAGTTGACAACATATTGTAGACTACATCTATTGGAAGATGTTATAGTTGGTATTTGACAACATATTGTAGCCTCCATTTATAGGAATATGTTATAGTTAGTATTTGAAAACATATTGTTACCTACATCTATAGGAAGATGTTATAGTTTGTATTTGACAATATATTATAGTCTCCATCTATTTGACGATGTTATAGTTGGTATTTGTCAACACTTTGTAACCTCCATCTATTGGAAGATGTTATAGTTAGTATTTGACAACATATTGTAGCTTCCATCTATAGGAAGCTGTTATAGTTGGCATTTGACAACATATTTTAAACACCATCTATTGGTAAATGTTACCGTTATTATTTGACACCATATTGCATCCTCATCTATAGGAAGATGTAGTTGGTATTTGACAACATATTGTAGCCTCCATCTATTGGAAGATGTTATAGTTGGTATTTGACAACATAATGTAGCCTCCATCTATTGGAAGATGTTATATTTGGTATTTGAGAACATATTGTAGCCTCCATCTATTGGAAGGTGTTATAGTTGGTATTTGACAACATATTGTAGCCTCCATCTATTGGAAGATGTTATAATTATTATTCGACAAAATATTGTATCGTCCATCTATTGGAAGATGTAGTTGGTATTTGACAACATATTGTAGTCTCCATCAATTGGAAGATTTTATAGTTGGTATTTGAAAACATGTATTAGCCTCCATCTATTGCAAGATGTTATTGTTGCCATTTGACCACATATTGCAGCCTCAATATATAGGAAGATATTATAGTTGGTATTTGACCACATATTGTAGCCTTCACCTATTAGAAGTTGTAGTTGGTATTTGACAACATTTAGTAAGCTCCATCTATTGGAAGATGTTATAGTTGGTATATGACAACATATTGTAGTCTCCATCTATTGGAAGATGTTACAGTTATTATTTGACAACATATTGTAGCCTCCATGTATAGGAAGATGTAATTGGTATTTGACAACATAATGTAGCCTCCATCTATTGGAAGATGTTATAGTGGGTATTTTACAACATATTGTAGCCTCCATCGATAGGAAAATGTTATTTTTAGTCGGTAGATCGATTGCAACATATTGTAGCTTCAATCTTGATAGATTTTCAATGATCAGGATATTTTTTACATTGGAAGAATTTGTGCCGTAAAGTCCTAAGAATTCTGCACCAGAGCACATACTTGATTCTCTCTCTCTCTCTCTCTCTCTCTCTCTCTCTCTCTCTCTCTCTCTCTCTCTCTCTCTCTCTCTCTCTCTCTCTCTCTCTCTCTCTCTCACTCTCTCTCTCTCTAGAAGAAGAAGAAGAAGAAGAAGAAGAAGAAGAAGAAGCGAGAAGCATATTAATAATAAGGAGGAGGAGGATGAGGAGGAGGTGGTGGTGGAGGAGGATGAATAAGAGGCAGAGGAGGAAACGGAGGTTGAGGTGGAGTAAGAAGCAGAAGAAGAGAAGTATCATAATAATAATAATAATAATAATAATAATAATAATAATAATAATAATAAGAAGAAGAAGAAGAAGAAGAAGAAGAAGAAGAAGAACAACAACAACAACAACAACAACAACAACAACAACAACATCAACAACAACAACAACAACAACAACAGCCAAGTACAACAAGTTCGTGTCTAAATTGCCAACAAGAGACGTTTCGTGGCAACTGCTCTTTTCTTTACTTGTATATTCATTCAAAGAATTCTTCGGACTGTGCATTATTGTAATTCGAGGGGATTGGCAGTATCGGTAGAGGGACGGAAGCTATGCAGCATAGAGTTAGTAACTTTGCCTTTCACCCTTACGGGTCGATAACATAAAAGTACCAGTAATGCACTGGTTAATTGCTGGCCTTGTGCCTAAAGTAGAACCAATTATTGTAATTTGAGTGTGCTGCATAGATTTAAAATATGGGTTATCTTTGTACGTGTGGTATTGAGATAAAGAGGGGAGAGAGAAATAGGAGAGAGAGAAGGGGAGAGAGGGGGAGAGAGCGGGAGAGAGAGGGAGAAAGGGTGAGAGAGACGGTGGAGAGGGAGTATAAGAGAGAGATAGGGAAATATGGGGAGAGAGGGGGAGGGAGGGATTGAGGGAGAGAGAGAGGGATAAAGGGTGAGAGAGAGACAGGGGAGAGAGAGTGTGAGAGACAGGGAGAGGCGGGAGGTAGAGAGAGATAGGGGAGAGAGAGAGAGAAAGTCTTAATCTTTTCCTCATAGCATATGTATTTTTTTGTCATTATTGCCAGTGAATTCTTCCCTTATAAATTCTTCCTTGTCTTTCTGTTTTATCTGTTTTACATGAATGGCCGATAATATTATTTTCTACATGAAATCTTTAATCTACATATGTATACCGATGTATTCCATTGTATTCCAATATATTCCAATGTATTCTATTGTATTCCAATATATTCCAATATATTCCAATATATTCCAATATATTCCAATATATTCCAATGTCTTCCAATATATTCCAATGTATTCCATCGTATTCCAATATATTCCAATGTTTTCCAATATATTCCAATGTATTCCAATATATTCCATTGTATTCCAATATATTACAATGTATTCCAATGTATTCCAATGTATTCCAATGTATTCCAATATATTTCAATGTATTCCAATATATTCCAATATATTCCAATATATTACACTGTATTCCAATATATTCCAATATATTCCAATATATTCCAATATATTCCAATATATTCCAATGTCTTCCAATATATTCCAATGTATTCCATCGTATTCCAATATATTCCAATGTTTTCCAATATATTCCAATGTATTCCAATATATTCCATTGTATTCCAATATATTACACTGTATTCCAATATATTCCAATATATTCCAATATATTCCAATGTATTCCAATATATTCCAATATATTCCAATATATTCCAATGTATTCCATTGTATTCCAATCTATTCCATTGTATTCCAATATATTCCAATATATTCGTATTCCAATGTATTCCAATGTATTCCAATGTATTCCATTGTATTCCAATATATTCCAATGTATTCCAATATATTCCAATGTATTACAATATATTCCAATATATTCCAATATTCTAGGGGCGGATAAAATTCCTGAGATCCATGGTGAGCTCTCTCCAGCGGTCTCTGTCCCTCATTATCGCTGCCATGTCCTGCGTCTCTAACAGACCAGTGTCTGTCCTTAGGGCATCAACATACGTTAACCGTGGTCTTCCTCTTCCAGTGTGCCCATGTAGGGGCTCCCAGAGGAGCACTGAGTTCAATGTAAACTCTGGATGTCGGTCAGCATGTCCAGCTAACCTCAGTCTCCTCTGTGTCACTTTTGAGCTGACTTTTGGGGGGCTCCCATACAGCTCTGATTTGTTCATCCTCAGTGTATACTGATTAATGTTCAGAGCCATCCTCAGCATTCTCGTGTAGTACCCATCCGCCATCTGAGTGAGTTTCTTGGTCAGTGTCCAAGTCTCAGACCCGTCTCGGACCCGTACAGCAGCACAGACTCCACTACAGCAATGAAGATGCGGATTTTCAGGTCTTTACGAAGGTCCGACTTCCACATCTCAAGCTGTGGCACGCCGCCCAGGATTTGCTCCTCCTCTCAACCACATCATATTCTGTATTCCCAATCTTTGCTCCCAAATACAGGAAGTCCTCAACCAATTCCAGGGGCTTCTCGCCTGCATTAGTAATCCCCTCTGGCTTCTCAACATTCTCTACCAGATATTTTGTTTTAGTCTCATTCTTTCTCAGCCTCACACTAATCGACACAGTCTCAACCTCCTGCATCAAATCCTCTGCCTCCTTCACTGTATTTGTCAACAAAACTATGTCGTCGGCAAATTCAGCATCCGATACCTTTTTTGCCCTAACTCTCTTGCTCTGAGCCGGTGCTACAGTAAAGCCGGAGTCCTGGTGTTTCTCCAGTGCAAGGCGCATACAATAGTCCACTACGATGATAAAAAGGTAGGGAGTCAATGTATCTCCCTGGAGCACTCCAGCCAATATCTCAAAGAACTCTGTCATCCCATCAGGTGTAATGACTTGGGCTTTGGTGTTGGTGTAGAGCAGTCATATCAGGTCCACTAACTTCTTGGGGATTCCATAAGCTTGTAAGATCTTCATCAGGCATTGACGGTCCACAGAATCAAAGGCTTTCCTAAAGTCAATAAAAACCATGACCGCAGGAAGGCACTTTGCTCTAGCTCCCTCTAATATGCTCCTCAGCATCAGGATGTGACTGGTGGTTGATCTTCACTCTCTGAAGCCGTTCTGGTTGTCCCTGAGCTTCTTCTCCATCTCAGGCTGGATCCTGTTAAGAATCATCCTGTTGAGGGCCTTTGCCACAAGTGACGTCAGTGAGATCCCCCTGTAGTTGTTGGTGTTAGAGAGATCTCCCTTCTTTGGCACTGGGACGATGTTACTGATCCTCCACTGATTCAGGGCAACTCTTTTCTCCAGTGCCTGGTTACAGAACCCCAGGATGATATCATCAAAATCACACCTCTTCACCACCTCTGATGCCACTCCATCTTCTCCATGAGCCTTGCCCTCGTTTATCCTCTTCTTGGCTCTTTGAAGCCCCTCTCTTGTGAAGGGCTATGTCTCAATATCCAGTTCCTCAAACAGCCGCCTGATCTCCCCAGTGTTCTGGGCTGTGGAGGGTATGTTCTCCTAGTAGGGTCCTAAAATGGTCTAGCCATTTCCTCTTCCTATCTTCGGGCCCCATTCCCTGGATCTGACTCGAACACCTTCTCTTCCTCTCTATGATCTCGTTGATGATCATACAGCTCTCCTTACATCCAGATCTGTCAACCGCTCTCTCCACACTTCTGATCTTCTCTATCAGTGCCTCCTCTCTTGCCTCAGTGTAAGCGGTACAGAGTTCTTCCCTCATCACCTTCACAGTCTCTATCCCCTCCTCCGTAGGATCAGCATAGAATTGGTCCTTGGCAGCTTTCAGGTGTTCTCTGGTTGCACACACTTTTGGGTTTGCAGAGCTGACGTGCTTCCTTTTGTTCTTTTTCCTCGGCACCAGGGTTCACTTGCTTCCGCCACTGCATTGGTGAAGTGCCCGTACCTCCTCGTCACACTCTCCTCAGTCCATCCAACCTCTCTCTCCTCTGTCTCTCCACACAGAGCACTGAACCTGTTCCTCACTTCCACTGTGAACCTCTCCTGTAGCTTATCATCTTCCTTGAAAGCTCCCCAGTCATAGATTGCTCTCCGGGGCTGAGCCTTGCTCTTTCTTAAGCTCACCCGGACCTCACTCATAACAAGCCGGTGGTCACTACCCAGTGTACTGAAATAGTTGTATGGTTCTGTGTTCAGAACACGATTCCGCCACTTTTTCCTCACCAGAATGAAATCAATCTGGGACTTGGACAGGTGCATATCTGAGATGTAGGTCCACATCTTCCCCAGATTCTTCCTAAACCTTAGGTTGGTCGCTACCAAGTTCGCCTCCAGCAGGGTGTCTCTCAGTTGTCTTCCATTTCGGTTGGTGTTGTTATGGAAGTACCAGCAAGGATCTTCACTGCCCTCCTTACTCAGATGTGCATTGAAGTCCCCCAAAACAAGCAGGATGCTGTGTGCTTGAGTGGTGTTGACAGCTCTACACACATCCTCATGGAACTCTTCCACACTCACATCACTGTCCCCCTCGGTTGGACTATAGGCTGAGATGACTGTCAGTCTTGGGTTTCCATTGAAGGCCACGCTCAACACTCGCGGGGAGACAGGCATTATTTCCCTCACCAATAGACTGGTTTTTGTGCTGAAAACAAAACCCACTCCTCCCACTGCAGCATTGGTCATGTTCTTCACTGCCGATGTGGTGATGAGTTGGCTCCTCTTCCCAATCATCACACTCCTCACGGGCTCATCATGTAGGATCCTGTGTTCTTGGATCGCAAGTATCGGTATACCACTCTCCTCGAACAGATGTCCCAACTCCTCTCTCTTTTCTCCAGCGCCCAAATAGTCCTCACATTCAAAGTGCCCATTTTGATGCCTCTTCTGCAGGACAAAACTGCATTCTCTATATTTGTCTCAGACCCAACTGATCCATCATCTAATCTCTGTGGCTCTAAGCCACATAACGACGAAACTGCTCTTTGACAGTGTAATTAGGGGCTCTAACCCTAGTGCTGTTAGATCGACTCTCCATATTTATTTTCAATGGCTGACAATACCTTACCGGCGCCACTCGAATAAGGTAGTTATTTAACCCATAAATGGGGCCCTAAGAGGCACTACTACTCCGGGCCAGAGCAGACCTGGGAGTTATGACAACTAAGGGGTAACTCCACATTCCCCACAGCTCCTGAACTCCCGAACTGGAGCCTTGCCACTGGATGTAGTTTAATGTCATACCGGGACACATATTCCAATATATACCAATATATTCCATTGTATTCCAATATATTCGAATATATTCCAATGTATTCCATCGTATTCCAATATATTCCAATATATTCCAATGTATTGCAATATATTCCAATATATTCCAATGTATTCCATTGTGTTCCAATACATTCTAATATATTCCAATGTATTCCAATATATTCCAATATATACCAATATATTCCATTGTATTCCAATATATTCCAATATATTCCAATGCATTCCATTGTATTCCAATATATTCCAATATATTCCAATGTATTCCAATATATTCCAATATATTCCAATGTATTCCATTGTATCCCAATATATTCCAATGTATTCCAATATATTCCAATATATTCCAATATATTCCAATGTATTCCAATATATTCCAATATATTCCAATCTATTCCAATGTATTCCAATATATTCCAATGTATTACCAATACATTCCAATATATAATTATATATTTTTAAAATCTAGATTATTTCAAGTCTGACTGTCTGACGGTGTGGATTATTTGATTGAACTTTTTTTACCCTTTAGTATTTAAAATGCATTCATCTTATGGGTTAAATTAAAATAATTGTTTCTACTTTTGACACAAGGCAAGCAATTACCCCCAGTGTATTACTGGTGCTTTATGTTATCGACCTCGTAAGGATGAGAGACAAAGTTAACCTCGGCGGGATTTGGACTCAGAACGTAAAGGGCCATAACACTATGCTGCAAAGTATGGTGTCTGATGCTCTACCGATACTGCCAATCCAAGAGCGGTTTAAATTAAAATAATAAGAGTAAGACAAAAACATTAATAGAAAGGCCGCAGAGAACGGAATAGACGGCCGCATGCAACTTTAAGGTCGCAGGTTCTCCATCTCTGGTTTACGTTCTTCTATTGAGTTGTCTTTTCTTTTAATACTTTCATATATAAACAGTGATATTCTCTTACGATATTACACCTCCATATATTTTTTAAGCAATTGCTACAAGCACGATTATATCCAAAGAAGGTATAAAATATATTATGGATTTATTTTCAGTATGCAAAATAATTGAATGGACCTCCGTCGGTTTCAACGATGGTTGTTCCAGTAGTTCGATAGTTGGAGCAGCAGGCTCGTGAAATTAACGTGTAAGTGACTGAGCATTCCAGAGTCGCATGTATCCTTAACGTATTTATCAGGAAGATTGAGCATGACACAGTGTATGACCGGTCTTTGAATTACAGGTACAGTCTATCTGACAGGCCTCGACGTAGTCTCTGTCTACCCAATTTCATCGAGGTCGACCAAATATTCTAATAAATGAGACTTGTACAAAATGTTATTGAGTGGTATCGAACCTGGGACCTTATGATTGCGAAGAGAACTTTTTAACTATTCAGCTAAGGTCCTTCCACTGAAAATCTGATTTCTTTCATCATTATTGAGCGCTCAGCTAATTATTTACACAAAATAAACATTTTCCTTATAATTGCAAGGCATTTATTCCCATAATTATTTAACAATTAATTTCTAGAAGGTAATTTATATATTCCATTTTCTAGTGTTAACTTCGGGGATACAAGTAGTTCTGTAAAGTAATTTTGACCATGGTGATGGCAAGCGTCTCGACCGAATTACCCTCTTCCCATGCTAAGGACATAAATCTCTCATTTGGGATGCGACAAACTGTGACATGTTCTCCACCTCTAGCTTAGTTGCCTCGGTCACAAACCCTGGTAACGCTGCTCGCAATGCAGAGGGCAGGAAGACAAGCAAATACCGGAACCAGTCTGGTCGCTTCCTCTTTGCACCGGTCACCGTCGAGTCCTCAGGCATTCTCGATCCCTGGACAGCTGACATCCTCCGTAAAATCGGATCGATAGCAGCCCGTCTGAGGAAGGAGCCACGCGAGGTGAGATGGCTTTTACGGCGTGTATCGTTGGCCATTTTCCGCGGAAATGCTTTTGCCATTTTACCCACGCGCGCAAACGAAAACACGCTCTGAATTAGGTATAACGTCTGTCACTCTCTTCCCTTCCCACTTTATTTTTTCTTTTGTCTAGTAGTCCTTACTCTTGCCTTCCTTTTCCTCTTATTTATGCCATTTATAGTCCTTTCCAATATTGCTTTCTTTTTCTGTATGTTTAACCATTTCACAAGTAATTTAGTATAATCTTGTAATTGAAATGTCGACAGTTTTACCATTGTACCGTAGATCGTCTTCGGGTACAAATGATCATGATTTTACACCTAGAAAGTTCCCTTCCGTGGTACAACCCTGGGCAAGGTATATTTTGGGAACAGCAGAAGTAGTCGATGCATACCAGTTAAACAAATATATTCCTACCATGTATTGTGCTATCTGTTTCGTTAGTTTTGTTGTTTTTGATTACCTTTTACACACACACACACACACACACACACACACACACACACACATATATATATATATATATATATATATATATATATATATCGAATTGAGAGATCACAACTCCGATGCTACAGACATGTGGTTAGAATGCCTCAAAAGAGAATCGCTATGTTTATATATATATATAAATCATATATACTCCATTTCTGCACTCTATACAATATATATACACTATATATATACACCATATATATATATATATATATATATATATATATATATATATATATATATATATATATATATATATATATATATATAAAACTGTTGTTGTCTGTGTGTGTGTGTCCTCATTTTTGCAAAGTCTATACAAATCCACATTTCTACTCCGATTGACTTCAAACTTGCATTTATATATTCCTTGCAGTCTAAAGATATCAACTGCAGCTTTTATTTTTCAATTGTCTGTTGTTAAAAGGGTGTTAGGCGCCGGTTATCCATCTACGTCACGCCCTTATAATATCTGTCGGTATACCTGGCTGTCTGCATTACGACATTCTGACAAACATTGATGACGTATTATGTTCGCTATTATCCGTTCATTGCCAGCGAACGTCTTCATCGTCTTCCCGTTTTCCTTCGGTTGAAACGTTTTTCGAAATATTTACTTCTGCGTTCACAGATTGATGTTTTTAGTTTCAGAAGATCCCGTTGAGGGTGAAAGCAACGATTCTTTGCTTAAACTTTAATCTGTTATCTATATATATAAAACAAATAAGTGTTTCTACTTTTGGCACAAGGCCAGCAATTCACCAGTGCATTACTGCTACTTTATGTTATCGACCCCGTAAGGATGAAAGGCAAAGTTAACCTAATAATGCATGTGTATCTGTTTCCCTAAAACTCGAGAACTACCCAACCGTTTTTTTCAAACTTTACACATGTAATGCGTATGGCCCTATGAGTGTTTTGAGCAAAACAAATTTTCAAATTATTTAGTCCTAGGGATCGAATTAGTGAAGTGGCCAATGACTGTACATAATGATGGAGTGAGAGAGGAGAGAAAGAAACGGAGAGGCGAAGTGACGAAGTGGCTCTCTACTCTTCCTCCTCCATCTCCCCATTCGTCACAGCCTTTGAGTTAAATCTATTAACATGTGTGTGTACGTGCACACAAGCGTGCGTGAGTTTGCGTGCGTTTGTGCGTTTGCGTGCGTGAGTGTGTGTGTGTACGTGCGTGTGGCGTTTGCCCTCATAAAGTCTGCCCCAAACAATCCGTACAGGGTCAAACGTACTTCCTACAGCTCTTCTCCGAGAAACGTCCTACGACGTCGATGCTCTTACCAAGTACGTCCTTGAAACTGAACCTCAACTTCTTCCGGACCAACGTCGTGCTTACATTGTTGCCGACCATGTGCGCCACAGAAAAGGAGATATGTTCTTTCTGGATGCTCCTGCAGGGACGAGCAAAACATTTTTAACGAGACTCCTCCTTGCAAAAGTCAGGATGTACAACGACATTGCGGTTGCTGTTGCCTCTTCTGGAATTGCTGCCAGATTTGAGAAATAATTACCAGAACCACGCATGGTTGTGTGAAAGAGCAGTGCTAGCTCCAAAAAACGTCGCTGTTAACAAAACCAACCACCAACTACTGCTCTCCCTTCCTGGTGTTCTTCACACTTACAAATATGTTGACACGATGCCAGATCCCAATGAAGTGGTGAACTTTCCGCCGGAGTTGCTCAATTCTTTGGTGCCCCCAGGACTATCGCTTCACATGCTTCTCCTTAAAGTTGGCACTCCTGTAATGCTGCTGCGGAATTTGGAACCACCAAAACTGTGCAACGGGACACGGCTGGCTGTAAAAAATTGATGGCACATGTAATCGAGGTAACAATCCTTTCTGGATGCGGAAAAGGTGATGATGTCTTCATTCCGAGAATTCCTCTCATTCTCTCGGGAGCAGAAATTCCGTTCACCCTCCGAAGATTCCAATTTCCGCTTCGGGTCAGTTTTGCTATGTCCATCAAGTCCCAGGGCCTGACCCTTTCTGTGGCCGGACTTCTTCTGGAAGAACCGTGTTTCTCCCACGGACAATTGTACGTTGGGTGCTCTAGAGCGGGTAACAGGGAAAGTCTTTTCGCATTTGCACGCCGAGGAAAAACAAGAAACACCGTTTACAACGAGGTGTTGTAAATGCAACAGCGAGGAGATAGGTCCGTAATCACCATTTCTTTAGCCAGCTTGATGAGCTTTTAAACAGTCTCTTAACTAAAACGTATGTTTCCCTCGGATTAAGGTGATCGCCTTCAGAGAGGAACCCAGCTTGACAATCGGCGCGGCAATTTAAGGCGACTGAACAAATCGTGAACGCATACAGAATTATTCTAGTGGCTGCCAATGAACGCAACTGAAGTCCTTTTTGCGGCCGTTGAAGAACGCAGTCAAAGTCCTCTCAAGGACTGCAAGTGAACGAGCAAACAGCCCTTTTTAGAGCCGAAATTGTTGATGGTGACCTCTCATTTTTAGGGCTGTCAGTGAACGCACAGACAACCCTATTTAAGGGGTCCTACTTGAAATTGTTTGTCGGCTACCGCAATGGTAAATTCAAATCGTCCAGCATCCGCTAAAACAGTGTTATAAGTGCTACAGTGGACAGACAGTTACCTTATCGTTCTTCTTAACAAGCCCGGTTTATCTTTAGTTATTTTTCCTAACAACATTTGCTTCCTTTGGTTAAAGGTGAACACACACACGACCCTTTCTTAGCCCCCCCCCCCCCCTCTTCTCCTCCATGAAATTGGAAATTTATTTTGCTCACAACGATTTTTTTTTTATGAACTCAGAATTGATTTCATCGTGTGTCCCAATTGAAGAATAAATTGAATTTAGAATAACTCATTTCTATACAACATATTTTGCTCTTTTCTTCTAATATGTAAGGAACAATTTCATTCCCGGGCAACGCCGGGTGCCTATGCTAGTTTTATTATATAATATAAGCGAGGCAAGCCAACCCAGTTCCAATTCTTGCCAATAAACATTAACACTTTGTGCGCCATTCATCTAACTGTAGACCAACAAATACCAACTAAACGGAGCGTTGACAAGAACGATAGCAAATCAATCTTCGAGGTAAGCAGTTTCCTCCCGAGCTGTTAGTTCACGCGGAATTTTCTGCTACACCTTTTCATAATAATACCGAACAACGTACTGCTGGTCACTCCTTCCTCCAAGAACCGAACAAAGCGGACATGTGCATCGGGTAGATGGATCGGGTGCAAATCTACACCAGGCCTACGCGAGAAATTCGCAAGGGACTGCACCGAGAGAGATAGAGAGAAAGAGTAACTTAGTGGAAAGAGTGCGAATGAACTTTTGAGGTAAGTAGCCTACAACTTACTGCTATGACACTGGAACCTTCTGCCAACTTAACCTGTGACTTTCTCTTTCACATTTCCTCCAAAAGGCCAAAACAGAGGAGTATGAAAAGAAGGGGGTCAACAATATTTCTATGAACAATGCACGTAGACAGCTAAACTGTACTTTCAGCTTCTTAATTTTCTCCAAATAAAACAAGTTTCCTGTCGGTATATTTTTGTGAGTTTTAACAGGCACTCACAAATAAACGTTTCTCATTGGAGGTGCTATTACCAATGTTCTTACCCGTGAAATGCCGGGATACACTGCTAGTACACTATATATGCACTATATGTTATATTGTCCAAGTTAAAGACAATAACCGATACAGCTTGGCACTAATGACGTCGCAACTGATTTCTAGAACTGAGTCCGGGATTCGTCCTCACAACCTCACCATTGTCAGCTCAACGCTCTAACCACTATACCATGCACCTACACAGTATATACAACAGTTGCATTTCTTTTTGTTATTCCGCTGACGAGGCACGATCGTGTACGTAGAAAATAGAAAAATTAGAATACATTTTGTATATATATTTTCCATATTAGTGTGGGATTACCAACGGAAAGGCAATGGTAGATATAGATTGAGTAAACTGGACCAACGTGAAATAATGTGTCTCACTCGGTTCTGGAATTGAACTCACAACACCGTGATTGCAAGCCCAACGCCGTAACCACTAATCCATGCGCCTTCACGTTTACACACATACACTCACACATACGCACATATATACATATATAATGTATGTGTGTGTGTGTGTGTGTGTATGGATATATGTATATATGTTAGTATATATATATATAACACAGACACACACTCATGCTTACGCACATGCTCAAGTAGAGCTCTTTTTACAAAACGTTTTTTTTTTCCATTTTAGGTAGAGACGCTCCCTCATCCACTTTTCTAAAAAATAAATCATACACAAAACGCCAGCACCAACAGTTTGCAAGAGATGTCAACATGAATGGACCTGTTATTTTTATCTAAAGACATGTTTTTCCAATTCCAACCCACCTGTCCCTTCAACCTATTTTATATCTCATTCTTTCTTCTGATGAAGGATTAGCGTCTGAAACGTTAAGACCCTCTTCCTGCTATATCAAGCGTTAACCAAATATATCCCTTCCATATACTGTACTGATTGTGTTGTTATTTCTGTTTACCTATTACATACATGTATATATATATATATATATATATATATAAACCTTTGGAGTTATAAGGCCAAGACAATGCAGGTATGGATATAGAATATTAATGCAAATGCAAAAGATATTGTGACAATTAGTGTTTTACCTTAAATTTATTTAAAAATCCTTAATTTTCGAGATAATATATCTTCTTCGGAGGGAAGTAAAGTGGTTAATCCAGTGTTCTAATTAGCTGAATACATCAAGCTTGTTACATACACTTTCCATACTCTTCCATGTCTCACGGGCATATATCGCTCTTGGTACTACAATGGACATGTAAACAGGGAATTTGACGGCGTTGACGACGGAACACCTGGGCCATCCCGGACGGAGTCGCTGGAAGACCGCCGCTGCTTTTCCCAGCCTTGTGCGCACATCCACCTCAGCATCCCCATCGTCAGAGATGTTGCTGCCAAGGTATTGGAAGTGGTTTACACATTCAATGTTACGCTGACCAACCATGATGGGAGGATTTGGAGGGTCACCTGTCGACATGGTCTTGGTTTTTTCACAACTGATGCGCAGGGCAATTTCTCTCCATTGTCATTTAGAACGTTTATATATATATATATATATATATATATATATATATATATATTAACGAGTTAAACAAGATTCAATGAGTTCATCAAAGAATGAGTTTTACAGTAGATTGGAAGCACTCTACAATGGATATTTTCCATTGAATTAATATATATATATATATATATATATATGGGGGGGGTTGTATGTGTGTGTGTGTGTATGTGTGTGTGTGAGAGTGCGTGTGTGTATATATATATGCATTAAAAAAAATACACACACACAAACATACACATATATCGACATATATATATATATATATATTGTTATACTTGGGGAGGGCCATATTGTTGTAGTAATATTGCCAGAATTAATAACAGAACACACTCACTGTTTGGCTGGTTTTCACTTCTGTATCTTGTATATCAGTTAATTTATTCGGTCCTCAATGTTTACCATTGACTGACGAACGGTCAAAAATACAGATATAATATAGACACAAACACATATATATATAGTCTAACACAATTCTTTCGTTGCACATCTGCAACATCGTCAGTGGTGTTATTATGTTTCTTCCTGTTGTATTGTATGTCTATGCCATCTTTATTTAGTGTTTTTATTTATTTATTTATTTATTTTTGTCTTCTTCTCTGGGCATGCGTTTCCGCGTGTGTATAGTGTTTGATGTGCGTTCGTGTTTGGGTGACTGTGTTCTGGTTATCGTATTCTATTTTAGTTTACTAGTGTGTGTTTATATGTGTTTGTTGTTATTGTGCTTGTGTATATATTTATTTATTTATTCATATTTCTCTTAGGTCAGTATTGTTTGTTTGGGTGTTGTTGTTCCATTCATTTTTTTCTGTTTCGCTTTGGGCTTCTAAGTTCTATTTCACTGGCCTCTCTGATTTGTCTATCTGACGATGTTGCTGATGTGCAACGAAAGAACTGTTAAACTATATATATGTGTTTGTGTCTATATTATATCTGTATTTTTGACCGTTGGTCAGTCAATGGTAAACATTGAGGACCGAATAAATTAACTGATATAAAAGATACAGAAGTTAAAACCAGCCAAACAGTGAGTGTGTTCTGTTATTAATTCTGGCAATATTATTACAACAATATATATATATAAATATACTTTTATATATATACATGTGTGTGTGTGCGTGTGTGTGTATGCGTGTGTGAGTATAATGTGCATACACATTTTCATTCAATTTCTAATTGCGCGCTTGTGTGCATGAGTGTATATGTTAGTTTATACACACCAACAAGTTGACATATATACATACATTAGTTCAACATAGATGCACAACCACTGAGTACTTGAGATTTTCCAAATGTTTAAATGAAATTTATACTTTCTGTGGAATTTAGGTCGTAGGCAATATATACATATGCATACATTATTTATATCCATACATGTACATTATACATACATATACATTATACATATATACATACATATACATTATACATACATACACATACATTATATATACATACACATACATTATAGTTACATACACATACATTGTACATACATTGTACATTCATTGTACATATACATACATTATACATACATAAACAATGTACATACATACATATACATTATACATACATATACATTGTACATACATATATATACATTGTACATACATATACTTTATACATACATATACATTGTACATATATATATATATATATATATATACATTATACATACATATACATATATTGTACATACATATACATTATACATACATATACATTGTACATATGTATATATACATTGTACATATATATATATACATTGTACATTGTATATATACATTGTACATGCACGTACATTATGCATATACATACATTGTACATATACATACATTATACATGTACATACATTCACATACGTTATATATACATATATATTGTACATACATACACATAAAATGTACATATACATACATTTTACATACACATACGTTGTATATACACATACATTGTGCATACATACATTGTATATATAAAATGTAAATACATATGTTGTATATATAATATGTACATACATATACATTGTATATTATATAGCTTATATATAATGGCGGTGGATTGGCAGTATCGGTAGAGGGTCGGCCGCCATGCTTTGACGCATATAGTTACGGCCTTTGCCATTTTGAGTTCAAATCCCGCCGAGGTTAACTTTGCCTCTCATCCTTACAGGCGTCGATAACATGAAGTACCAGTAATGCGCTGGTAAATTGCTGGCCTTGTGCCAAAAGTAGAAACAATTATATAGCTTATTTGGCATAGCACTACATATCAAAACCTGTATAAGCTCTTGTTTACTGATTATCAACGTATATATAAGTGTATATATATATATTTATATATATATATGTGTGTGTGTGTGTGTGTGTGTGAGTGTGTGTGTGTATGTATGTATATGTATATCCTGCATAAATCTGCATATATACATATATGCAGGATATACACACACATACATATACATGTGCGTGTGTGAGTTTTAGTGTGTGTATGTGTGTGAGTTTGAGTGTCTTTATGTGTGTAAGTTTGAGAGTGTGTGTGTGAGCACTCTTAATAAAATGTTGTTATTGAGCCTCCTTCGTTTCCGACGAAGAGTGCTCAAATTAAAAGAATTACCTGCTCGTGAAATTAACATACAAGTGACAAATCATTCACTTGCATACTTAATTTAGTTCTCAGGGAAATTGAGAATGTCATGGTGTATGACAAATCTGTCCGTCGTCCCTTTCTATACAACATATTTTTGCCAGCTGATACAATGGAAATGAAATACTTCCATTTCGATCGTGAGTTGAACACGCCAACCACACACACACACACACACGCGCGCGCGCGCGCGCACACACACACACACACAGACACGCACACGCACACGCACACACACACACACACACACACATATATATATATATATATATATATATATATATATATATATATATATATATATATATATATATATAACGAAGGAGGTGTGGTAAGGAACCAGGTGGACTATAACGCACCAGAGTACTCAATTCTTAGGGCAGTAGAATGTGTAATAGGAAAATGTTTAACCCCGACGACGACAGAATTCAACCCATTTCGACGGCTATTTCTGTCCAGAAATAGCCGTCGAAATGGCTTGAGCTCTGCCGACGAGGTTAAACTTTTTCCCCTCTCTCTCTCTCTCTCTCTCTCTCTATATATATATATATATATATATATATATATATATATATATATATATATATATATATATATATATATATATAGAAGTGGTTACACAACAGTTAGTTCACCATACCGAGAACAATTGTTTCATCTTAGCGGATCCTCAGCTCGTAATCATATATATATATATATATAAATCACATGAATCAAAGTTCTGTTCAAACCATTTATTAGCTTACAATTGTTTCGTCCAAACCGAGGTTTGGATCTTCGGAGCAATTTTTCAATGATTGTTTACATGCATGACCTCCTTTCCAACACAAGAGACATACAGAAACATATGTATATATCGAAGCACAGTGGGGTGACATCCATTATAATATGTTTGCATGGCAATTTAAATTAAAAATTTAAAATTATATTAAAACAAAATTAAAGCAAATTTAAAGTTAAAATACATCGGCAGTTTACGAAGATAATGCAAGAGGATAGTTTGAAGTAGTTAGTGTATGCAATAGTTACACGTGGGGTATGCACGTGTGTCTTATTTATATAAGATTATTGTGTGGCAATGTGTTATATGCAATACAAGCATATATATATATATATATATATATATATATATATATATATATATATATATATATATATATATATATATATATATATATATATATATATATATACATATATATATAAATTAATAAAAACAATGAATAAAAACAAAGAAACAGTTTCTTATATAAAAAAAATCATTATTTTGCGATCGTTTCTAGGATATATATGTGTGTGTTGGTATGTATATCATATAGATATGTGTAAACATTTTACAAACTACCAGAAGAAATATACATACCTACACATATATATGCTGTCTTCAGAAATAATGATATTTGTTTATTGAAAAAAACCAACAAAGATTTAATACAGTAGGTTTCCTAAAAGACTATTATAGTCTCACTATTCCATTTGAAAACACCAGTAAAGTAGTTAATTTCCTTGATATAACTTTAGAATTATCTACGGGTATCTACCAACCTTACCATAAACCTAACCAAAACTTACATTACATACACTCACAATCCAATCACCCTAGATCCATCCTTAAAAACCTAGCATATAATATCTAATTCAGAATTTCTAACCTTTCATCTAACCAACATGTATTCGATAAAAATGCAACCTGTTATAACCAAGCGGCCACAAAAACAAATTAGTCTATATACCTTGTACCAATAATACTTCAAACATACAACCCAATTTTACCTACAAACACCAAAAATACCAACTTAAAACTTAATTTCTCTTCCTCTTCTCAAATACAATATAATAACTTTCAAAAAACCATTCATCCTAATACTCCAATATACGTTAATAACATTACTAACAAAATTCTTAATAATCAGACTAAAACACCTAAATCAGTGAATCTAACTAAAGATATGTATAATAAATTCACTAATACTAACTCTCTTAGTAAACATCAGGCTACATCGTATAAATATAAAAAACAACATCGAAACCGTAATAGACGAGTTACTATGTATAATGCTCCATTTAAACTACAAATTAAAGATGTTTTACTATCCTAGAGAAAAACTTCCCGCCAAACCATAAATACCATCAAATGTTAAATAGATCAATGGTGACATATTCCTACTCCACTACCAAAAATATACAACAAAATATAAGTGCCTACACTGCATATAAATGTAAAAGAAAAACATTAATATACCACCAACACATCAAACTAACCATAATACTAAAATAAACCGCAACAAACCACCATCTCCTTCACATATAACAAGTCGAGAAAATTCCACACCAAATTTGACTAACTCCCCTGATATAATATTCACGAATGGTTGTAACTGTAGAAACAAAGGAAATTGCCCATTAAAAGGAAATTGTCTTATTAATAACATAGTATATACATGTAAAATTAGCACTTATTCATATATAGGAGCTACTTCTAACCAATTTAAAGTAAGATTTAATACTCACAAACATAGTTTTAAAAATGCCGCATTAGCTAATACAACATCCTTGGCTGAAATAATTAATAATTATAGAAAAAAGAATATCGATTATAACCTGACCTGGAGTGTGCTCAAAAGGGCCACTCACCCCTTATCAAAATAACAGATATGAGTGTAGATTATGTTCCCAGGAACTTTTTGAAATAATGTAATCTAAGGATATCCTATTAAATAAGCGACAAGAATTAATTACATCGTGCAATCATAGAATTAGAATAACATTCAAATATTATAAACCTAATTACACTTATATTTTACATAATTATTTTTTTAAAATTTAGTTAACCTATAATTAGTATTTTACTACTGAGAACTTCATAAATTTATTTCCCTTTTACAGCTCTCTTTTCCTAAAATTAATTCCTATAAGTATACATATAAACTATTTTAATTTCCTGTTATTAATCTAAATTCCTTGTAGTCTATATAAGTTTGTTATTTCTCACTAATACATTTATCCCCAACATTTTTTTCCTTCGTTTTTAACAACATTCTTTAATAACATCTAACTCTTATTTATCACATCTATATGAATTAATATAAATGTATCCCTATAAGTATACCTATCAATTAAATTAATTTAATTTATTTTTATAGATATAAATTCCTTGTATTTTAAATAAGATTGGTATTTCTCACTAACACATTTACCCTAAAATGTTATTCTCCTTCGTTTTTAACACTAGCATTATTCTTTAATAACATCAAATTTTCTTCTACCTTTCACCGGATTGACCTCTTTTCATCCCCAAAATAATCTTTTCATTCAAAGTATTATTTCCATTCAAAACTTAAGTCTGCATTCCTCTACCCCTAAATTATATTTCTACTACTACTATTCTATCAACTTGACCACTTACTACTTTTCTATTGGTCAATTCAAAACCTGTTCCCAAACAAACCTATTATATTAAATCTTTGTTGGTCTTCTTCAATAAACAAATATCATTATTTCTGTGCCTTTCATCCTTACGGGGTCGATAAAATAAAGTACCAGTAATGCACGGGGTAATTGCTGGCCTTGTGCCTAAAGTAGAAACAATTATTTCTGAAGACAGCATATATATGTGTAGGTATGTATATTTCCTCTGATAGTTTGTAAAATTTTTACATAGATCTATATGATATACATACCGACACACACATATATATCCTAGAAACGATCGTAAAATTATAATTTTTTTAATATAAGGAAATGTTTCTTTGTTTTTATTCATTGTTTTTATTAATTTATCTTGACTCTGTTTTCCTGTGATTTTCATCGAAACATTTGTTGAATACATCTTCTCTTTTCATGATATTTGGATTACTTTGAGTTCTTCATACGGATTGGACACTACCGTATATTTTGGTAGATTTATCTACATATATATATATTTATATATATATATAACTTAATACAATAACAGAGAAAGTTTAAAGCTAAACTCTGACTGGTAACCATCTCACTCAACAAACATTAGGTTATATTAAAATATAAACCCAATTTAAGTGTTTGGGGTGCTAACAATATGTATAATGTGGAAAAACCAGTTGTATTATTTTATGAGATATAATTAAAGTTATAGTATATCTCTCTTTCCAAACAATTGTTTCATTATAATTTTTTAAAGTTTGGGAGAATGTTTCCAGTTTATGTAGAAGCCTAATATATATTCATGTAAGAATATATTTAGGTGGGCACTTATAAATCATCAGTGGAAGCCCATTAAACATTGATATAAGAAAACAATTTCTTACCGCTGTCAAAAATCATGTCCGTAAAGTAGCTCTCTCCCGCCTCGAATGACCGCCAAATTTGAAATTCCAGCAGTTTTTGACTGAAGAAGTATCATAGCGACACGAAGCGGGAAGGGGTGACAACTCACGAAATGAGGAAAAAAATTATATACTCGCGGGTTAATTAGTTTTTTTGAAAACATTATCAATCCAACGTGTTTAAGAACTCAATTGAAAATAAAAAAAATAAATATATGCTTGTATAAATTACACACGCATATAGATATTTTCTTAGGCTAAATCAGAAGTTGTACCCGAATAAGAACCGCTTCTCATAACCGCAGTAAATGCAGAAAGTTATGCTATAAAGGGCAAATGGGAATATAATTCTCCGGCCGAATTATTAAGAGTAAAATATAAAACACACGCGGGTTAATTAGTTATTTCAAAACCAATATTAATTCCTCGTGTAAAGAACTCAATTAATAAAAGAAAATAAATACATATATGCATGTAATTATATACGTAGGCATATATATATATTTTCCTAGGCTAAAAAACAGAGAAGTTACAACCCCAAAAAAGCCACAATATTTCACAACAGTAATAAATACGGAAAGTCAAATTCATAAGGTACCTGGAAATAAACACCTCTGGCCTGGCCAATCAAGAGTAAATATATATATTTCTATTAATATATCTATTAATTATTCTTATAGTTCTCTGCATTGTGGCAACTATACTACGCAGACACACACACACACATATATATATACGTATATATATATATATATATATATATATATATATATATATATGTGTGTGTGTGTAGTTGCCACAATGCAGAGAACTATCAGAATAATAAATAGATATATTAATAGAAATATGTGCATGGAGTGAGGATAAAGGTAGATCACACAGAGGGAGAGTTAGAGAGAGAGGAGACGGAGAGAGACAGACATAGAGAGGGAGAAGAAGAGAGAGGGAGAGAGGGAGAGGTTGACTGACAGAGACAGAAGGAGAGAGAAAGAGAGAGTGAGAGGGAGAGAGAGGTTAGAGTGAGAGAGATAGAGACAGATATTCACTGACACAGAGAGAGCGAGAGAATGAGAGAGAGATTAAAGACAGAGAGACTGAGATATATATATATATATATATATATATATAGAGAGAGAGAGAGAGAGAGAGAGAGAGAGAGAGAATGAGAGAGAAACTGACAGAGAGAGAGCGAGAGAATGAGAGAGAGATTAGAGAGAGAGACTGACAGAGAGAGAGAGTGAGAGAATGAGAGAGAGATTAGAGAGAGAGAGAGAGCGAGAGAATGAGAGAGAGATTAGAGAGAGAGAGAAACTGACAGAGAGAGAGGAGAGAATGAGAGAGAGATTAGATAGGGAGAGAGACTGACAGAGAGAGAGAGAGTGAGAGGGAGAGAGAGTGAGAGACAGACAGACATATAACAGGTTGAGTAATGGCTTGTTTTCGTACTTGTAGCTTTAATTAACAGTTTAATTAACAGTTTAATTAACAGTTTTAATTAAGAGTTTAATTAACAAATTACATATAAAAGTGTTTATTCATCAAAATATATCCCATCTTATGCTATTGTCATTGAGACAGAAGCGTAACACCACAGTTTTCTGTCTATCTGTGTGTGGTGGGTGTAGGTGGTTGTGTGTGTAGGTATGTGTGTGGGGGGGTATATATGTGTGTAGGTGTGTGTAGGTGTGTGTTGGTGTGGGTAGGTGCGTAGTTGTGGGGGTGTAGGCGTGTTTGTATATATGTGCGTGTGTGTAGGTGTGTGGGGGTGGGATGGGGGTATGTGTAGGTGTGTGTAGGTCTGTGTAGGTGTGTGTAGGTGTGTGTAGATATATCTGTGTGTGTGTATGTGTGTGTGTGTGGGTATGTAGATGTGTGTGTGGGTGTGTAGATATGTGTGTGTGGGGTGGGGGGGGTATATGTGGGGGTATAGCTGGTTGTGCGTAGGTATGTGGTGTGTGGGTGTAGGTGTGTGTGTATGGTTGGGTGTAGGTGCGCGTAGGTGGGTGGGGGTGTAGGTGTGTTGGTGGGTGTGTGTAGGTGGGGGGTGTAGGTATATGGGTGTGAGTGTAGGTGGGTGTAGGTGTGTGTAGGTGTGAGGGGTATGGGTGTGTTTAGGTGTGTGTAGGTATGGGTGTGTATGTGTAGGCGTGTGTGTAGGGGTGTGTATGTGGGTGGATGTAGGTGTGTACAGGTGTGGGTAGGTGGGTGGATGTGTGGGTGTGGGTATGTAGGTGTATGGGTGTGTGTAGGTGTGTAGGTGTTTGTAGATGTGTGTATGGGGGTGGGGATGTATGTGTGCGTATGTGTGGGGTAGGGAGGAGGCATGTGTATGTGTGTGTACGTGTGTCTGTGTGTGTATCTGTGTATGTGTGTGGGTATATGGGTGTAGGTGTGTGTATGTATATGTGTAGGTGTGTGTAGGTGTGGGTATGTGTGGGTATAGGTATGTGTGTAGGTGTGTATGTGTGTGTGTGTGTATGTGTGTGTGTAGGTGTGTGCAAAGTCATTACCCTTTATGTATGTCTGTTTGCTGTATACATAGATATATGCATACACACACATAAAACAAAAAAATGTATATATATAAATATGTGAGTGTGTGTATGTATCTGTGTGTGTATATATATATATATGTGTGTGTGTATGTATATGTATATATATATATATGTGTGAGTGTGTGTATGTCTCTGTGTGTGTATGTATATGTGAGTGTATATATATGTATATATATATGTGTGCGTGTGTGTGTGAGTGCGTGTATGTCTCTGTGTGTGTATATATATGTGTGTGTATGTATATGTATATATATATGTGTGCGTGTGTGTGTGAGTGTGTGTATGTCTATGTGTGTATATATATATATATATATATATATGTGTGTGTGTATGTATATGTATATATATATGTGTGCGTGTGTGTGTGTGAGTGGGTGTATGTCTCTGTGTGTGTATATATATATGTGTGTATGTATATGTATATATATGTGTGCGTGTGCGTGTGAGTGTGTGTATGTATATATATGTGTGTATGTATATGTATATATATATATATGTGTGTGTGAGTGTGTGTATGTATCTGTGTGTGTATATATATATATGTGTATATATATATATATATATATATATATATGTGTGTGTGTGTAAGTGTGTGTATGTATATGTATGTGTATATATATGTGTGTGTATGTATATATATATGTGTGTGTGTGTGAGTGTGTGTATGTCTCTGTATGTGTATATATATATGTGTGTGTATGTATATGTATATATATGTGTGTGTGTGAGTGTGTGTATGTCTCTGTGTGTGTATATATATATATGTGTGCATGTATGTATATATATATATGTGTGTGTGAGTGTGTGTATGTTTCTGTGTGTGTATATATATGTGTGTGTGTGTGTGTTTGAGTGTGTGTGAGTACCTTAATCTAGAAATGTCAATGAAAGAGTATATCCTTCTAAATCTTAATGAAACTTGCGAGATAATTCACTATTAATGTATTTTCCATGTGGTGTATATATATTGTAAACGGTGTATATATAGTCTAAACGGTATATATAATGTATACGGTGCATACGGTATATTTTGTGTATATAAATATATACCATATGGTATTTATGTCTGTAAAACCTCTCTTAGATTAGGAAGTTGGTTTTGAAATATCTAACGTACATTGATATCTCTCTCAACCCCTCCCTCTCTCTCCATATATATATATGTGTGTATATATACATGTATATAATATATATGTATGACTGTGTATTTGTGTGTGTGGGGTAGGGGGAGGGGTGTTTGTATATTTATATATATATATAAATACTCATATACATATATATATATATATATATATATATATATATATACATATATATATATATATATATATATATATATCTTTAAATATGTGTGTATGTATATATGTATATATATATATATATATATATATATATATATATGTATATGAGTATTTATATATATATATAAATATACAAACACCCCTCCCCCTACCCCACACACACAAATACACAGTCATACATATATATTATATACATGTATATATACACACATATATATATATGGAGAGAGAGGGAGGGGTTGAGAGAGATATCAATGTCAGGTCACCAGTTGGTGCTACTGGTAACATGTATCCCAGTACAACCTGTCTCATGGTCGGGTCGTTGGCGACTAAACTGGCAACCCCACCAAGGTTTCTTGGTGAGGAGGGTGACTTTGGACATCCTGCAGGACTAAAAACAAAACCTGTCAAAGGGCAAAGGAGCTCTTAAGAGTCAATGGCCATCCAAAATCACCGGGAGAGATGACCCCTTAGCCTTTGTCAAGGCAGAATTCTAGGAGAAGGAAAACTCTGATATAACACCTGCAACCCTGATGGTATCCAATGATGTTGACTTGTTCTTCTTTTTGGTAAATATCATCTTGGTTAAGAGAGTGGGACTGGCTTTGTGCAGTGCCTTTGCTCACTATAAAAGCTTCACGGCACAGGCATTGCTTTATATCTGGAGATCTCTCTGCACTTGTCGTCACATGGTACCATGGGCCCAACACTATGTGTCAATAATTGTCACAAGTGTAGTCTTTGTACCAGAGTTTTCAAGTCGCTGGCTGGACTAAAAAGTCACACTCGTTCAGCGCATCAGTAGGGGTTCTCCTACATGGATATAAAGTAGTGGCCGTACTCAAAAACGAGTTGGCAGCCACCATATATATATATATATATTCAGGTTTGAGGTTCACCACTGTATAGAGCTGGTCTATTCCGTATGGTCGATCGTAATGTAAAATATAGAGAGTACTCAACGTAAAGCAGTTCAACCGTCTTTGTTTTTGTAGATGATGGTGCTATTACGGAGTTAAATATTATAATGAAATGACAGGAGGCTGGATTTGTGTAAATCCTTGAAAGGTTTATTATACTATGATCAGTTCAATGACCGGGTTCCGTATGAATCCGGTGATATCATCAGGTATTTGAAAATATAATACGTGAATGTAATAGACAAAATCCATGGGGCTGAAAATCGAGGGCCCGAGGGCGACCGCTATTCCGCTCCTTCAACCTCAGCCGGTTGCCCTCGAGTGACGTGGCTAAAGTTCACAGTGTGCTACTACCGGTCAGATAAAGGAAAACAGAAAGGGATGGGAACATAAGTTAGCGTCAATCTCATGCCACAAGATATAAGAAAGAAAGAAAGGAAGGAGAGAGAAGAAGGGGGAAGGAAGAAGAAGAGAAGCCAGGGTTAATGTCAGCTATAAGAAGAAAGACAACTACTACCGGTCAGATATAGGCAAACAAGAGGGGGAAGGAAGATAAGTCTGCGGGAGGAAGACAGGAAGAGGGGAGAAGAGAAGGAAGAGAAGAGAAAAGTAGAAAAGTAAGGGTTGATGGTTACAAGAAGGAGGATAGAAAGAAAGAGGAAGAAAGGTCGATATTAATGTCAGACCACAGTCAGACCAGGAGTGGCGCGAGAAAATGTTCACAGGGACCCACATCTTAGCAGAGGTGAATATATTGGGAGTCAGTGTGTTACAATGTTTAGACTTATAGGATGAAGTTAAAAAATTAATAATCAATATTCAATATTAAGGAGGTTAGAAAATTTAAAGTTAAACAGTTTAACATTTTCAGGTTGATATATCTAATAGTTCCGATTTGTTCTGTAATTTAAAGGTACTATGTGGCGGTTAAAACACCGGCCGCGCCCCGGGCCCCAGGGCGAATTAAGCTGCGCCGAGTATTTTCATTTACCGAAAGAAGGGGAAATTTATTTTTCCAAGCACTCCAGGTAAGCCCGTGCGCCAGGGGTCCGGTCGCGCCGCCATTAAAACCTACCCAACAGTCCGACAGAAAGATGGAACTTTAAAATAGTGCTTAACTTTATCGGATGAAGTTGAAAGAATTCAGAATAACATTATAAAATTAAAGAGTGAGAAGATTGAGAATTGAACGAACAGAAAATTGAGGATTAAACATTTAAAGAACTTCTATGAGGTTTTGGGTTGCGGGTTTTAATTAAAGAGAGTCTTTTATGAAGAAACGTTAATTGTATTATGTAGATCTGAAAATGTTACACTGTTAACTTTAAATTTTCTAACCTCCTTAATATTGAATATTGATTATTAATTTTTTAACTTCATCCTGACACTGACTCCCAATATATTCATCTCTGCTAAGATGCGGGTCCCTGTGAACATTTTCTCGCGCCACTCCTGGCCTGACTGTGGTCTGACATTAATATCGACCTTTCTTCCTCTTTCTTTCTATCCTCCTTCTTGTAGCCATCAACTCTTACTTTTCTACTTCTCTCTTCTCTTCCTTCTCTTCTCCCCTCTTCCCGTCTTCCTCCCACAGACTTATCTTCCTTCCCCCTCTTGTTTGCCTATATCTGACCGGTAGTAGTTGTCTTTCTTCTTATAGCTGACATTAACCCTGGCTTCTCTTCTTCCTTCCCCCTTCTTCTCTCTCCTTCCTTTCTTTCTTTCTTTTATCTTGTGGCATGAGATTGACGCTAACTTATGTTCCCATCCCTTTCTGTTTTCCTTTATCTGACCGGTAGTAGCACACTGTGAACTTTAGCCACGTCACTCGAGGGCGACCGGCTGAGGTTGAAGGAGCAGAATAGCGGTCGCCCTCGGGCCCTCGATTTTCAGCCCCATGGATTTTATCTATTACATTCACGTATTACATTTTCGAATACCTGATGATATCACCGGATTCATACGGAACCCGGTCATTGAAATGATCATAGTATAATAAACCTTTCAAGGATTTACACAAATCCAGCCTCCTGTCATTTCATTATAATATTATATATATATATATATATATATATATATATATATATATATATATATATATATATGCATACATACACACACATATTTAGAGAGGGAGAGAGAAAGGAAGAGAGGGAAATAGATAGAAAGATAGAGATGTTGGAGGCAGTGGTGGTTGTATTGTTAATGGCGGTGGTGATGGTGGCCGTTTTAGTGTCGGTGGCGGCGGTGGTAGTGGTGGTATGGTGGTGGTGGTGGTTGTAGTGGTGTTGACCAATTAATTTATAATTATCACCATCACTATAACAATCATCATCAACATTATAATTGCAACCACCGTGTTGTTGTAGAAAACCCTACAACAACGACAACAAGAAATCAATCATCATCACAAGCCCCTAACATACCTAAACCACCACCACAAATCAACCGTTACCATCATCTCACCCTAAAACAACTACAAACTTTTCCACCCCTTAATAGTACCACCACCCCTACAACAACTCCTAAAAGCCACCACCACCCGGCCGACACCACCACCACAAATCAACCACTACCACCAACACCACATCATAAAGCAACTACCACCTCCGCCACCCCAAAAGGTCCGCCACCACCAAATCAACCACTACCGAGACCTCAGCTCTCTCCACGGGCACCACACCAAAACCACCCCATATCACACCGCCGCCACCACTACACTCTCCCCACATCAGCCTCACCTCCCACACCATCAATCTCATTCTATCCTACTCACAAACCCCGACCACCACTGACTCCCCACCCCTACCACATCCTCGCTCCGCCTTCCACAACCACCTCGTTAACCCTCCCCACGCACCCAAACCCCACTACTACCACACCCACACCCCACACACACACCACAACCACCTCCTTCACAGCCACCACACCACTAAACCTCCCACTACCATAACTACCAGCATTCTTAAGAGTAGGGAGAAATTTACCCAACCCATCCTCCTCTTTCTAGAAAACTACATAGTTATGCAGTCGATACAGGATCACATTTCCACCCACTACTAACCTGGACCGGAAGTTGCTGTGAAAAGTACTTCTGAACCAATTCTTTCATAGCACACCCTCCACCTCTTGGTAACGCAGCATTAGCTTCTTAACTCCGATTCCTTCAAGTCCTCATATCTTTAAGGGCAACACGGACGATAGCAATATCGAATGAAACCACTAATTATATCATTATTATATTCTTTTATCAACCACATGGTTTGGGGTTTAAAGTCTCACTGCGTGGCACCTTCGCCAAGTAGATATGTGTTCTACATTGACTTCGCGTTGGTCAATGCGTCGGGAGTGGAATTCGGTAGACAAACACTGCATAACTACACCAAACACACACATATATACATGATGGATGCCCCCTCGTTATCGAGTATGGCCATTGCACGAGGAGGAAAAAAGAAAAAAAAATATTAATAGATAAATAAAAATAAAATAAAATAAAAAAGAAATATATATATATATACACACATACATATACATATATACACACATATATATATACATACACACATATACATTAATAACAATAATAATAATAATAACAACAATAATAATATACATATACATATATATATACACACAAACGCGCACACACAAACATATCTATACACACACACATACACACACACACACGATAGCAACTAACAGCGCTGCGATCGAATGTGGCTTTTTAGCCCAGCCAATGATCTAAAATGTCTTGCACAGAGTCGGCAACCAAAACATTCACTGGGAATAGTCGGCTGTGGTTCGGAGTTCGTGTACTTTTGCATGTCGCTTGAGCCCTCCTGCTGATTTACATTCTCTGCCTCATGTTTGGCAAGCATGATGAGTAGCATCTCCAACAGCAGCCTGGTAGTCACCACTGGTCTTACTTTATGACTGCGAAGATGACTTTCGAGTCCAGCTTTGCTTAGGCAGATTCTCGCACAGACGCTGCATGTCAGCACCATAGGAGGACCCTCGCCGTCTGTAAGTGTAACAGCAATGCCCTTCCTCACATCCCGCTTTACTTTCTCGTATGCGATTCGAGATGCCTCAAAGGCAACTTTTCCCTCATATACAGTCTTTCATAGTTTTTACGATCAGCAGAAATATGTTCCCATGTATCAGCAGAGATGTTAGCGTCTTTCAAAGAGGCTTTCAAGGAATCCTTATACCTCTATTTTGGTTTATGTGGCGGTCGTTTTCCTTTAACCAACTCTCCATAAAAGAGTTGTTTTGGTATTCTAGAATCCTTCATCCTGGCAAGGTGACCACTCCAACGGAGTCGTTGCTTAAGCACAAGAGCTTCTATACTGTCACACATAGAGCTTTCCAAAATCTGGACATCACTGATGTGGTCCCTCCAGTGAACGCCATGGATCCATCTGAGACACATCTGATGGAAACGCTCCAATTGCTTAAAGTGGTGTCGATATGTGACACAGGTCTCGCAGGCATAAAGAAGACAAGAGAGCATACATGCCCTGTACACCTTTACCTTTGTCCTCCTACATATGTCTCGCCGACCCCAGAGTCGCCTTTCTAGCTTTCCGAAAGCATCACTTCCTTTCCTAATCCTAAGTGAGATTTCAGTGTCAAAGTTGTTGTATCGATTGACAGTGCTTCCCAGGTAGACAAACTGATCAACCACTCCAAGTCGTTTACCATACACATAGATATTTGTTTCAGTGTACTGCTTACCAGGGACAGGTTGGTACATGACGACGGTTTTCTTGAGACTGACAGTCAATCCTAGGGCAGTGCAAGCTTCAGAAAATACATTCAAAATGTGCCGCATATCACTCGCTGTGTGCGCTATAAGATCGCAATCATCTGCATACAAGGGGTCTCTTGTGATTGATGTAAATACTTTTGCCTGATGTTAAATATGCTGCCTGAGGTTCGATATCGGATGTAAACACCATGCTCGCAATTCCTGAATGCAATACAGAAAACTATTGCAAAGTATATGGCAAACAGGGTCGGTGCTGGAATATCCCCCTGTTGCACTCCATTTTTTACTGAGATAGGCTCCGACATGTTACCCCCGACATTAACCCAAGCCTTCATGTCGTCATGGAAAGACCTAACTAAAGCAAGGAACTTATCAGGGCAACCAAGTTTCTGGAGAACCTTCCATAATGCATCTCTGTTAACAGTATCGAAAGCTTTTGTCAGATCGACAAAAACCTGATACAGATCCAAACCTTGTTCCATGCACTTCTTAGAGCTGTCTAGCTGAGAAGATCATATCAGTAGTGCCGCGTCCAGAACGAAAACCAGATTGACTTTCAGTAAGAACACTATCTGCAATGTGTGTCAGCAGACGGTCCAGAAGCACCCTACATAAAAATTTCCCTACGACAGAAAACAATGATATATCTCTGTAGTTCCCACAATCATTCCTGTTACTCTTTCCCATACATACATACATACATACATACATACATACATACATACATACATACATACATACATACATACAGATTGGTCGCTCAGCAGTATCGCAGTGAATCCATGGATGAAAAACTGCATGCCTATCAGCAAAAAATCATGCATGGATATGTTGCCAGGAAGCTCCAGAGTGAGAGTAATATAGATAAGGAAAGAAGTCTATCTTGGACCAACAACCGCTATATTGGCTCCCACTTTGAAGGATACGCTTTTGCAATCCAGGAACAGGAGATTAGCACGAAATACCTGATTCACAAAAGAGATAGGGATGCAGGCAAAACACCTAGATGTGATAACGAGTGCAGACTCTGCAGAACTAACATCGAGGATATCACCCATGTCATCAGTAGCTGTCCAAAGATGTCATCGTGGTACTATCTACCTAAGAGGCATGATGTAGTGGCCCAAACACTGTACAATGCAACCTGTAGAAAAGATATCCCCGATAATAAACATATTAAAAGCTACAGCCATGTGGAAGACATCCATGTACATAATATGAAAAAGTACTGGTGGAATGTTCCAGTAAAAACCCCAATAAAATGCAGGCATAACAGACCGGATATTATATGGGACAGGGAGAAGAAAACATGCACAGTAGTGGAAATTAGCTGCCCAGCAGATGCCAATATAATAGCAAAGATTAGTGAAAAGGAGAATATTTATGCAGAACTGATGAGAAATCTGCAGATACTCCACCCTGATTACACCTTCAGATTTGTGCCTGTGATTATTGGGGCACTGGGATATGTTAGTAACTGCCTCAATACAAATCTTGAGAAGCTAGGCTTCACAGGAACAGAAAGAACACAACTAGTTAGGAAATTACATGTACAATCCATTAATGGAAAAGTAAACATATGTAAAACATTCCAAAAATGTTGCATCTAATAACTGCATATACACATGTACAGATACAAAGCATATACACATGCACACATACAACTCAAAACATCCACATCCACGCATACAATAACATCCATATCTACACATGCATGCATACATACATATCTACCTAGTTGATGTTGTGTAAATTCCAATGAGAGAGTAGTGTGTCTATGTTAGAAACCGACTCTCTCTCTATTGGTAAAACTTTGTGAAATTATAAAACCAGATGAACATACATACATATATACATATATAAAATGGCTGCAAGATTCATTAAAATTCTATTAGAATAGTAAGAATATTTTCGAAAACTCTGGTACAAACACTACACTTGTGACAATTATTGACACATTGTGCTGGGCCCATGGTACCATGTGACGATGAGTGTAGAGAGATCTCCAGATATAAAGCAATGCCTGTGCCGTAAAGCTTTTATAGTGAGCAAAGGCACTGCACAAAGCCAATCCCACTCTCTTAACGAAGATGATATTTACCAAAAAGTCAACATCATTGGGTACCATCAGAGTTGCAGGTGTTATATCAGAGTTTTCCTTCTAGAATTCTGCCTTGACAAAGGCTAAGGGGTCATCTCTCCCGGTGATTTTGGATGGCCATTGACTCTTAAGAGCTCCTTTGCCCTTTGACAGGTTTTGTTTTTAGTCCTGCAGGATGTCCAAAGTCACCCTCCTCACCAAGAAACCTTGGTGGGGTTGCCAGTTTAGTCGCCAACGACCCGAGTATGAGATAGGTTGTACTGGGATATATGTTACCAGTAGCACCAACTGGTGACCTGACATAATACATACATACATACATACATACATACATACATACATGATGGCTGCCCCCGCGTTATCGAGTATGGCCATTGAACGAAGAAGAAATACATAATAACGACAATAATAATAATAATAATAGTAATGATTTCTGTATTGGCCACAAGGGCTGACATCAAGAAAAACATTACAGACGGCACAGGACGGTACAGGACGGTACAGGACGGTACAGGACGGTACGATGTGGGTTTTGTGCATGTAATGATGTAAAGATTTTTATTATTTATATAAGAACAGAAAAAGAAAGGACAGAGAAACATATATATATATATAAACGATAAAAATGAAAATTGAAACAATGAAAAATTCCCCAATAGAGGGGAAACTTCCGAGGGTTACTCGTGGCGAAAACCACACAAAAGACCACGGCCACCCTGACCACCAGGGCAAGCGCCTTCTCTCAATTTTTCCATTTCTCAAACTACAGACGTATATTCAGAGCGGTCCCGTTTACTAGGACCATTCTCGCTACATTCACCCACCTTTCAACAAACTTGCTAGAAGGCAGCACTTACCTCACCGCCCTTATTTTCCTCTTCAAGTGAAACCTGAAAAAGTTAATTAGGGATTCGCCGAAGAGGAGAGTATCTGTCTTTAACCCTTTCAAACTTGTCCACCCCACAATCTCTTTCGCCATGGCCACTAAGCAGATGAAAGCCGCCTGCCATTCATCCTCGAAGAAAGACGGCGAGACCATCTGCACAATGGACTCAGTCGATAACCGTTCAGTCCTACACGTGACAGCAACTGTTTGACATAGCTCCACAAGTAAGCAAGGCTCGGGCACTGAACGAGTGCGTGCACGACGGTTTCGTCGCTCTGCGCGCATCTCGGACAGGATCGGTTGAGGGCACTTCCGTGCCTGTAGAGCTTATCTCGAACCGGCAACGCTCCCCGGTAGCACTGCCAGCCAGGGATATTTGGAAGTTATCCATAGGCCCCGGGCTGAAAGTACTCCGGAAGAGAGCAAACAGCTGATCTTCTTCGACGCCTAGAATCTTTCCGAGAACGTCGTCGCTCTTCCCCTCCACTAGTCCTCTATAGAACGCCGAGGTTGATGTTCCACCGATACTGGTGCCCAGCTGGAAGAGGGCAGTGAGTGCCTGGAAACATTCCAGTTTCCAAGCGCTATCACTCGGTATTTTGCTGACCCAGGACTGCAGCTCCGTCAAGGAGACGAGCTGTGGGAAAACGTGCCTGGCGAACGGCGACCACACCTGTTCACCGTCAAGGAAGCACCAGAGATGTCGCAGCCTCAGCGCATGTTTGCGCATCATCAGCCATGGCATGCCCAGTCCTCCACGCAACGGATGTTGACAGCAGATGGTTCGGCTGACCATGGGAGCGCGTCCTTGCCACAAAAAGTGGAAACGGAGGCGCTCCATTTTAGTGATAGTATGACCGGGGCAAGGAATGATGGTGAGGCGGTAACAGATGACTGGTGCGAAGTACGCGTTCGTCACCTCCGCCCGGCCTTTCAGGGACAGCTTCCTCTCGGCCGATTTCTGGGTGATGGAGGCCACCAGTTTTTCTCAATCATAATAATAATAATAATGCTTTCTTTATTATTATCAAGAAAGCATTATTATTATTGAAGAATTGGTCAAGGGCCAATTTCGGCGCAAGTACGTCCTGTCGCGATGCCTTTTCTAAGCGCCTCGTCTAATTTTGTAACTAGTTCTCTCTGCTCTATTTTCTCTATTGCTAAAGCCTTACTAAACCTAATGAACTCTATTCTAATCGCTCTTTTCAGAGCAAACCACTACTTGTTGTTGACGATGGCCTCCGTCAACGCCCACTTGACTAGTTCGCTAATCCGGTCTCTGTAGGCCTTGCGTGCTGGTAAAGATTCTGGTCTCGCTGATGGCCACTACATCTATGTTTAGTGACCTGAGGTCGTTGAGCAAGTGGCCCTGCTTCCATGACGACCCCAAGCCACGCGCATTTATGCTGCCTATTCTGAGTGAGGTCATGTTGAAATGGTGTTGAAAAGATGGGAAAGACCACTTACCTTACTTCTCGTAGAGGAAGGATGGTTTCTCCATCCTTTTTACTGCTTGTGGCCTCCTCCGGAAGGATGTTATTATAAATCCTCCTGGAGAGTCCTTGTCGGAAGTCTCCGAGGTCTTTGGGGAATTTTTGTTTTAGTGCCGTGTACGTTTTCTGTGTGATGCGAGTGATTTGTATGTGTGGTGGTGGTGAACTTTTGCGTTGTTGTGTAGTCTTTTTCTGTGATGCTGGTGTTGTGTTGCATGTAGTGTAATAATTGGTTGTTGTTCAAATTCAATGCTGTGTAGTGTGTTTGCGTTTGTTGTGGGTTTGTTTCTGTTTCGCTTTTTGGTGACTTTTGTGGTGTTGGTGATGGTGGTGTTGGGGTTAATGAAGTGATGGTGTTGGTGTTTGTGATGATGGGGTTGGTGATGCTGGTGTGGATGGTGGCATAGCTGTTCTAAACTTTTTGTTTGATAGTTTATTTATTTCCCTCTGTATTTTGTTTTTGGAGGGGGGGAGGATTTTTTTCTTTTTTGGCTTCTTTATCTTTTTTTCTTTTTTCCTCATACCGTTTCCCACTCCTCGTCGTCACAATCTGTCTCCAGTTGCGATAGGTCGAGGAGTGGAAAATCCTCCACAGGCGTTGGTTTTGGTTGGGGCGTGGTGGATGGCGCTGGTGCAAGATCTGGCGCGTTGGGTGGTGGTGGTGTTGGTTTTCCTACTGTTGCTGGGGTTGTTGCTGTTACAGTTGCTTCTGCTGTTGCAGCTACAGTTGTTGCTGCCATTTGTGCTGCTGGTGGTGTTGATGGTTGAGTCACTGGGGTGGGTAAGAGGGGTGGCCTCAACATTTTAGCCTGAGGGCAGAAAGCCCTTAGGTGGGTTCCTTCATCACAACCGAAAAACCTAGGCCTTCTGCCCTCGACGATTACGGTGAGGTGGCTGCCGTCAGTGAGCTCTGTTACCTCTGGGATCTCCTCAATGCTTTTTTGGTCCGCTTGGATCAGGAGCTCCATCCCAGATCCGGACCAGTTCACCTGCTTTTCTTTCGCTATTTCGATTATCTTGGTGTTGGCTTCGATGCCAGCGAGGACGGCAGCCATTAGCCCGGGAATTTCGATGGCCGGTGGAACGTGGGTCACCCTGATCTTCACGAGTCTCTGGCCACAATAGCTTGGGACGAGTGTGAAGTCGTCACTTCTTAATGGGGCCATGGAGTGTTTTCTGGCCTCCTGTGGTGTTCCAAAGAACACGTCAACGGTTCCATATTTCTTCCCACGTCTGATGTGGGTTTTTTTTCCCACACATGTCCCAAAGCTTTTTGGATTTGGGACTCGGATGCCCGTTCCACTCGACGCGATTTTATGTTAATCGTCCGATAAGACACGGTGCATAGGCGCCGATGCTCCATTTTATTAGGTGTGTGGGGGAGGGGGGGAGGAGACTGACCCTGTACCCATCTTTCTTTACCATTCTCTTGGCTTCATCTAATTCCTCCTGAATTACCTGGATTGCTCCGCACTTTTTTGCTGCTCTGGCAAAAGACAGGGTGGTTTTGTTATTCTCATTGTTGTTGTTGCTGTTGTTGTTATCGTTATTTTTGTTATTGTTATTTTTAGTTTCAGTTGTGGTGGTGGTGGCGTCAGTGGTGTTCGGTGCGGAAGAGTCCATTCTGGGTGAATCCATTTCGATGTCACGAGATAATTTAATTTTTTCTTTTGTTTCTGTTGTCGCTGTGGTGGTGGTGAGGGTGGCGGCTTCAACACCTGCAGCCATTGGTAAGGGTGGGAAATTAATGTCTGCATGAGACAAATTTAAATTATTGCTACTGCTTATATTTTTAGTGTTGGCAAACGTATTAATATTTACAATGGTGGTGTCGGTGTGAGGTGTTAGTTTGTGAGGAAGGTGTGGCTGTGAGTCGTCCATGATTTTTCAAAGAAAATTTTTTTGTTTGATAATTATAAAAGTTTAAATTTTGGCCTCAAGATCCCAATCTTTTTGAGTATCCTTTGCCGAAAGCAAATTTTGTGACCTTATAAGTAGTTAACAACAAAAATTTTCCATAAATGGCAATTTTAAAGAAACGAAAAGAACAAACATTTGCGGAGCTCACGATGATACGATTTCCTACGTAGGCGGCAATAATAATAATAATAATAATAATAATAATAATAATAATTATAATAATTATAATACGCTTCAAAAGGCATGCTTGCTGGGAACAGCAAGAACCTTCCGATACGTACTGAATATCTGAGGCTGCAGGTAGTGGCTTGATATTCATTCCAACGGACTTTCCAGTTAACCAACATCAATGACTGAGATTCAAGGAATAACAACAATAATAATAATAATAATAACAATAATAATAATAATAACCATGCACAGAATGCATCACCCTAAGGCACATATAGATAGAATATATCTCCCTAGGAAAGAAGGAGGATGTGGGTTAATCCAGTTAGACATTGCGTTGAAAACTGCAACAATTGGATTATCTACATATCTAAGGGAATCACATGATTGGATGATGAAACTCGTTTTGAAACACGAAAGCATCAAAAGATCATATTCCATTACAAAAGATGCACAAAGATACAGTAATGGACTACAAATTTCAGAAGTTCCATTTACTGCTGAAATGGAAAACACAGAAAAAGCAAAGCAGGTAAAAGTAACTGCAAAGAAAGAACTGCTACAGAAACTGGCTAAGAAATGGCAAGAAAAGCCTCTGTATGGAAAATACCCAGAGCGAGCTAACAATCCTGATGTTGACAAAACTTTAACCCATCAGTGGTTGGCATCCTCTGGACTGAAATCGGAGACTGAAGGACTGATTATATCGGCACAAGATCAGTGTCTGCCAACAAAAAATTACCAAGCCAACATAATAAAAATGGGTGCAGCCCATTATGCCGTGTATGCAAAAAACAACCAGAGACCATTGACCATATAATTTCAATGTGCAGTCCTATAGCTCCAACCGAATACCTAAACAGGCATGACAGAGCTGCACAATACAAACATTGGATAATGTGTAAGCATTTTGACCTGCCCCATCAAAAGAATTGGTGGGAGCATCAACCACCTCCCATACTTGAAAAAGATCACATCTCAATCTTGTGGAACTTTATCATCCAAACAGACCGAAAAATAGATGCAAACAGACCTGATATAATATTGAAAGACTTTCAAGAGAGGGTATGCCTGCTAATTGATATGTCTGTTCCAATAGACAAGAATGTATCTATAAAAACATTTGAAAAATTGAGCAAGTATAAGGACCTGGAGATAGAAATTGGAAAAATGTGGAAATTGAGAACTAAAACAATACCAGTGGTTGTAGGCGCTCTGGGAATGATACCTAAGGGGTCTAATGATTACATATCGCAAATCCCAGGAAACCCGCGTATAGGAGAAATACAAAAGATAGTATTAATGGGAACTGCCCATATACAAAGGAAGATCCTGTCAATATAAATACATCACAAGTCTAAACACTAAAGATGCATGTGTGAATATGTATGTTCCTTCTTGAACATGGCGGACCTTGTTGTCTCTTGAGGTCACTGGTTGTGACTTGGTGATAACTCGTATGAACATAAAGCAAGATAAATGCAACTGTAATAATAATAATAATAATAATGATTTCATTTATTAGCCACAAGGGCCGACATGTACGGGACAATACAAAGACAGGGACAGTGGGGGTTTACAATAAGGTCGAGTAAAAGTGCACAATGGCAAGACTAATTTAACAATGAAAATATAAAATATAAAATAAACTATGCAAAATATAACAAAATAAATTCCCCGATAGGGGGTGGACGACCCTGGGGTGATTCGGTCACCCCACCAATCCTGAACCACCCTGCGCTTCTAGGGCACCCAGGAGAGCACCCCTCTCCTCAAGTTAGCTAGCCTATAGGCGCATGGTCAGAGTAGGCCCATTCACACGAGCCATTCTCGCCACATTCACCCACCTTTTAGAAAATGTACTTGGGGGCAGCACTTCCCTCTCCACCCTCACCCTCCTTTCCAGGTGAAACTTGAAGAAGTTGATGAGGGATTGGCCGAAGAGAAAAGTGTCTGTCTTTAGTCCTTTCAACCTGGTCCACCATATAATCTCTTTCGCAACTGCCACCAGACAGAGGAAAATGTCCTGCTCTTCCTGACCTAAGGAAGGTGGCGGCTCGATCTTCACTATGGCATCGGCCGATAACTGGATTCGTTCCACACGCGACAGTAGCTGTTCGACATAACTCCACAAGTCAGTAATGCACGGACATTGGACAAGTGCGTGCAGAACGGTTTCGTCGTTCTGTGCGCATCTTGGGCAGGTCCGTCTGACAGCACTTCCGTGCCTGTAGAGTTTATCCCGAACCGGCAGTGCCCCCTGGTAGCACTGCCAAGCGAGGGATTTCTGGAAATTGTCCATCGTCCCCGGCTCAAAAGTCCTCCGGTACAGACTGGTCAGTTCGACTTCGTCGAGGCCCAAAGCTTCTCCGAGTGCGTCATCGAACTTGCCCACCACTAATCCTCTATAGGACTCGAGAGTGGAAGTTCCACTGATCGCAGTGCCCGCTTGGTAGAGGGCAGTGAGTGCCTGGTAACATTCCAGGTGCCAGTCACCCAGTCTCGGTCTCTTCTTGACCCAGGACTGCAGCCCAGTCAAAGAAATGAGCTGCGGAAAGGCCCGTCTGATAAACGGCGACCACACCTGTTCACCATTGAGGCAGAATATCTGGAGATGTCGCAGCCTCAACGCATGTCTGCGCATCATTAGCCACGGCATGCCCAGCCCTCCGCGTAGAGGGTGCTGGCAGCAGATGGACCGCCTCACCAACGGAACTTGTCCCCTCCACAAGAATTTGAAGAGGAGCCGTTCCAACTTGACGAGGCGCCGACGGGGGCAAGGCACGACGGTTAGGCGGTAATAGATGACGGACGCGATGTACGCATTCGCCACCTCAGCGCGACCTTTCAGTGATAACTTCCTGCCAGCCCATTTTTGGGTGAGACTGGCTACTCTGCTCGTTACCTCGTCCCAATTATTTTCCACCTGGAGGTCTGGTCCGAACCAAACCCCGAGCAACTTTACTGGTCCGTCCGTCCAGCGCCCCACGACGCTGTTGGACGGCATGGGCTTGCCTCTCCAGGTTCCGAGCTGCAAGCCCACCGACTTTTCCGGGTTAAGTTTGGCTCCTGTCAACCTTTCATATTCCTTCAATAAGGTGCCGACCACCTCGATTTCTGAGGTGTTCGACACCATCACGGTGATGTCGTCCGCATAAGCCGACACCGCCTTTCCACGTCCCGGTTCCAGCGGGATGCCCTGCAACAGCTCCAGCTTCCGCAGTAAAGGCTCGAGAGTCAATACGTACAGAAAGGAAGAGAGAGGGCACCCTTGACGGACCGATCGGGAGAGCCGAAATGGTTCCGAGAGGTGGCCATTAACCTTGACCACCGAGCGTGTGCCGCTGTGCATTGCAACGATCCAGCTTCTAAAGACAGGGCCGAAGCCAGCTGCTTTGAGGACAAACTCCAGATACCGATGGTCGACCCTATCGAATGCTTTCGATTGATCTAAATTGATCAGTGCCACACCGAAGCCAGGTTTACACCCTACCTTCTCTATGATGTATCGCATAAGGTGGAGATTGTCGTGTATGGACCTGGCTGGGATTGCGCAAGTTTGCGCCTCCCCAACCAAATCCTCGACGACAAGCGCCAATCTCTTTGCTAACACCTTGGCCAAAATCTTAAACTCTGTGTTGAGCAGAGTTATGGGCCTGAAGTTGTCTAATGTATCCCTCTTGTTCTCGTCTTTCCTCATCAGCGTCACCACTCCCCTGATCACAGAACTGGGAATACTCCCATTCTCCTGCCAGTTACAGTAGAGTGCTTCGAGGAGTTCGGAGAACAAGTCTGGCATATTTGCGTAAAGCTCGTAGGGCAGGCCATCCAAGCCGGGTGACTTGCGCCTCATGCAGCCGACAAGGGCGTCCTGAATTTCGGCTGAAGTAATCGGCCTTTCGCAGCGCTCAGCGTCGACCGTCGAGATGCGCGGCAAGCCGTCAAGGTAGGGACTGAAATCCGCTACTCTCTCTGACTCGCCACTCTCCCCGAACAACCGAGCAAAGTGCTGGCGAAAGGCCTCACACATCCGCTTGGAATTGCTTATCTCGTGTCCGTCTCGGTCCGCCAAAGACCGAATTGTGGTTTTATTACCACGCTGCGCCTCCGCCACGCGGGCCCATCGAACAGCTTTAGTTCCCTCGTTTCTCAGCGCACGCGCCTTAGCTCTGACAATGCAACCTTCGTGTTTGGCATTGAAGAAATGGTCTAATTACATTCTCGCCGTTAGCACGTCAGTTGCGATGCCACTACAAATAGCCTCGTCTAACTTATATACCAGCTCCCCCTCCTTTCTATTTTTCTCTAACGCTAGTCTTTGCTGAACTCTATCGAAGTTACTCTAATCTCTCTTTTGAGAGCCCCCCACCATCTGTTGTTGATGATACCCCTGTCAACTTTTGCTTAACTAACTTATTGACTCGGACCCTGTAAGCCTTACGTGCCGGAAATGACATGTTCAGCTTCCAGTAACCCGGTCCTAACCTCCGCGTTTTACTTAGGTCGACCGTACAGATCACACATTTGTGATCTGAATAGGCGACCGTTTTAAAAAGTGGACAGCCCAAACTATTTCTATCTATTTTCCTAATGAAGATTCTGTCTATATACGATCTAGATGACCCCATTCGGTTGGTCCATGTCCATACTGGCACATTGGGGAAATCTAGTCGATACCTGTTAGACAGTTGGAACTGGCTGAGTAGGTGCTTGAGGCTTTTGCACCTCCCGCTCCTATCGGCTACTCCCACACAATCCCAGCGTGCGTCTAAGATGCCATTCCAGTCCCCCGCTAACAGTAAAGGGCGAGACGTACCCAGAAAGGTCTCCAGGCGCCTAAAGAAGTCAGGTCGTCCGGCCTCTGTAGGGGCGTAGGCGGCCAGCAGTCTAAAGGCACCACCTTCGCTACTGCTCACATCCAAGACCACCAACTTACCGTCCGGGTCCCGGAAGATCGATCTTACCTCGAGATCCAGTCCTTTCCTAAACAGCACTGCCACCCCACCCCCCATTCCCGGCCTGCTAACAGATGCGAAGATCTGATAGTCGTCGAAAATGGGGGCTAGTGCACGCGTGTCGGAAATTCTGGTCTCGCTTACGGCAATCACATCCACTTCCAGCGACCGGAGGTCGTTGAGCAGGCGACCCTGCTTCCAGGGTGACCCCAGGCCGCGAACATTTAAACATTCTACTCTTAATATGGCCATATTGGTAAGCTAAGAGAAAGAGAGGGAAGGTTTACTTACCTCCCGCGTCTTGTGAAGGTCGGGTGGTTAGACCTCCATGGTTGGTGGGGTTTCTTTTGGGAACCCCTTTAAAAGTCTTGATGTGGGTTTCACATTCGGGTTTCCCACGTCTTGAGGAAAGCTCTCTCGAATTTCTTTGACGGAATTGAGTGACATTCGGACCAGAAGCAAATCTTCTGGCACGCAAAATGTGCTCATTTCAAAAATCTCCCCCTCTGTTTGAATGTCCTCGCTTCGCGCTAAGAGGGCCATCAGTTTATCGTTGGCCCTTCTGACAAGCACGAAGTTTTTAACATTCTGTTGGTGTGGTTTTATTTGTTTTCGTTTTGGTGAAGGTGGTGGCGATGGTTTTGGTGGTGTTGTTTCGGGTATGTCTATGTTTGTTGTAGGTGTGGTGTCTGCAATTTCAGGTATTTGTGTGTTTATTTGTACTTGTGTTTGTTTAGGTTGTTTGCGTTTCGGGGATTGTGGAGGTGGTGTCGATGTTGCTGATGGTGCTGATGTTATTGGGGAAGTGTCTGCGTTAGTGGTGTCTGTATTTTTTGTTGTGTGTGTTTTTGTGTTTTGTAGGGGCTTTTTTTGTGATTTTTCTCTGTTTTTTTGCACTTTTGGGTTTTCCTTCATCTTCGCTACTGGAAGACAAAGAATAATAACTAAAGATAATTTGACAAAATGTTTAATTCCTATATTATGGGTAAATGTCAGCGCATATACGCGACTAACGATAATTTCACTAAAGATAATTTCACCACCAATACCAGCACCACTACCACGATGAAAACTCTGGTCAAGTCGACTCAAATTTCTACTCCAACTTCAACACCATCACTACAGTAATACGACCACATCACCACCACCGCTGCCCCACTATCGCTACCGCCGCTATTCTCTCCAACTACCTCCTGCTAGTTGCTGCTGGCACAGCACCGCCACCGCCGCCGCTGCCTCAATATCTAGTCGATACCTGTCAGACAATATCCAGTGCAACAATATCCTCAAAGCAACAGCAAATACGGCGAGGAAACTACTTGGTATAAAAGCGAGAGGAAACAACAGACAAGAAAGAGCAGAGCCTTGGTGAAAGAAACGACTGAGTGGTCAAATTAGGGAAATGAGAAATGACATTGGAAAGCTTGAGTCCCTACTGAATGGGACACTAAAAAACATAGACACTAAAACTAGACTGGAAATAAAGTACAACACTAGGAGGAAAAAGCTAAATATTATCATAGAGGAACTGAAGCAACGCATTGTAACAAAAAGTGCAAAAATCAGGCGATACGAGAACAGAGTCAGCCAGTATAGACAGAACCGCATGTTCGACAACAACCAGAAGATGCTGTTTGGACAGCTTGAAGGGAAAGAAAGAGACAACAACGTGATCCCTGAGGCGGAACAAACTAAAACATTTTGGAGGGGAATATGGGAGCAGGATGTTAAACATAATGACCAGTCAGTGTGGATTGAGACAGTACAGAAGGAGATCAGTGAACAGGCACGCCAACAAACTGATTTGAGTATCACAGTTGAAACTCTTAAGGGGCAGGCCAAAAAACTAACCAACTGGAAATCACCTGGCCCAGATGGTGTGCAGGGGTATTGGATTAAAAACATAACATCCCTCCACCCGAAACTGACAACCATGTTCAATGTCTGCTTGATGTCAGGTGAGGTACCAGAGTGGTTGACAAAAGGTACCACAGTTCTGATAATGAAAGACCGAATCAAGGGTAATGATGTTACCAATTATATACCTATCACATGTCTGTCCGTAATGTGGAAACTGTTGACGAGCATTGTGTCTGAAATCTACCATCACCTCCACACAAACAACTTGTTACCGAACGAACAGAAAGGATGCCGAAAGAAGTCACGTGGTACAAAGGACCAGTTACTTATTGATAAGATGGTAATTGGGAATTGCAGGAGGAGACACACTGATCTTGCCATGGGATCGATAGACTACAGAACGGCATTCGACATGGTGCCTCATTCTTGGATCACCAAAAGCCTGGAGATCTTCAATGTGGCAGATAACATCAGACAGTTGCTGGGCAGGAGTATGAGGTCCTGGGAAACAGAGTTGACATCAACTGGAGAATCCTTGGGAAGCGTGAAGATCATGAGAGATATCTTCCAGGGAGATAGCCTGTCCCCTCTGTTGTTTGTCCTTGCCCTGATGCCCCTGACCATTATGCTGCGAAAAGTGAGAGCAGGATACAAGTTGGGAAAGGGAGAGCTTACCATCAATCACCTCCTCTTCATGGACGATCTTAACCTCTTCGGGAAGAGTGAGAAGGAGTTGGATGTGCTTGTTGACACTGTCCGTATTTTCAGCAGTGATATATGTATGCAGTTTGGTATTAGTAAGTGTGGAGTCATTGTGATGAGGAGGGGTAGGTTGAGCAGAAGTAACGGAATCCAGATACCAACAGGTGAGATGATAAAGGAAATTGACTCTGAGGAAGGATACAAGTATTTGGGCGTTCTGGGGGCTGATGACATCAAGAACAAAATAATGAAGGAATTGTTAAGAACTGAATACATTCGGAGAGTAAGGAGCGTATTGAAGTCACATCTGAACAGCAGAAATGCCATAAGCGCAGTAAATTCCCGAGCTGTGTCTATTATTAGGTACAGTGCGGGAATTCTGAGATGGAATGTTGCTGAACAAAAAGAAATGGATAGGAAGACTAGGAAGCTATTGACTATCTACAACATGTTCCACAAGAGGAGTGATATCGATACACTCTACCTAAGGAGATCTGAGGGTGGAAGAGGTCTTATCAGCATAGAGGACTGTGTTCAGATGGAGAAAAACAACCTACACAAATACGTGACTGATAGTAAGGAGCCAATGCTCAGAACTGTACTGAAGGAGGGGACAATAGACCAGGGGATGTCCGAGGAGGAAATAACATCAAGGAGAAAAAGCAGCCTTCAGGGAAAATCCCTTCATAGTACCTTCTTTGAGAAAACTGAATTTAGAGATCCACAGACATGGAACTGGTTGAGAAGAGGAGACCTCAAAAAGGCTACAGAAGGAATGTTAATGGCTGCGCAGGAGCAGGCCCCCAAAACGAAGTGGTTGAAACACCATATTTACAAGGAGGAGGCTAGCCCACTGTGCAGGATCTGTGGAGAAAGAGAGGAGACTGTGGTTCACATTGTATCCGAGTGTAAACACCTAGCCCAGGCCCACTTTAAGGGCTGGAGACATGATGTGATGGGCAGGGTGATCCACTGGCAGCTGTGCAAAGTAGACAGTTTACCACATTCTGAGAATGGTATGAGCATAAGCCAGAGGCGGTGATGGAGAGCGATCAGGTGAAGGTGCTGTGGGATTTTAGGATACAGACGGACAAGAAACTGGAACACAATAGACCTAACCTGGTGGTTTTGGACAAAGAAAAAAGATCATGGCTGATTGTGGATGTGGCCTGCCCATTCGACACGAGAGTGCAAGAGAAGGAGAGGGAGAAAATTAACCGATACCAGCACTTAAAGTGGGAGGTAAAAAGGATTTGGAACTGCCATGAAGTCAAAGTGATCCCGATTGTAATAGGCGCACTGGGGACTATCTCCAAAGGTTTCCAGGGATGGTTAAAGAAAATCGGCCCCTTCACGCTTTTTGGAACGCTTCAAAAGGCATGCTTGCTTGGAACAGCAAGAACCCTCCGATACGTCCTGAATATCTGAGGCTGCAGGTAGTGGCTTGATATTCAATCCAACGGACTTTCCAGTTAACCAACATCAATGACTGAGATTCAAGGAATAACAATAACAATAATAATAATAATAATAATAAATAATACCTGGAACAGAGATACGGCCACTGAGGAGATGAATGCTGACGGGCTAGGACAAGATTCGGTTGACATCCTAAATTTAGTGGTAGATGAGTTGAACAATGATAGTGGGAGACCTATGAACCTAAGATTTGTAGACAGGAAAAAGTTAAAAGAAACAACAGCTAAGGTAAACAAAATCATCCCATACCTTGAGGCGAGGTGTCTTCACCAGTGCAATAATATCCTCAAAGCAACAGCAAATACGGTGAGGAAACTACTTGGTATAAAAGCGAGAGGAAACAACAGACAAGAAAGAGCAGAGCCGTGGTGGAAGAAGCGACTGAGTGGGCAAATCGGGGAAATGAGAAATGACATAGGAAAGCTTGAGTCACTACTGAATGGGACACTAAAAAACATAGGCACTAAAAATAGACTGGAAATAAAATACAAAACTAGGAGTAAAAAGCTAAATATTATCATAGAGGAATTGAAGCAACGCATTGTAGCAAAGAGTGCCAAAATCAGGCGATACGAGAACAGAGTCAGTCAATATAAACAGAACCGCATGTTCGACAACAACCAGAAGATGCTGTTTGGACAGCTTGAGGGGAAAGAAAGAGGCAACGACTTGATCCCTGGGGCGGAACAAGCTAAAACATTCTGGAGAGGAATATGGGAGCAGGATGTTAGACACAATGCCCAGGCAGGGTGGATTGAGACAGTACAGAGGGAGATCGGTGAGCAGGCATAACAACAGACTGATTTGAGTATCACAGTTGAAACTCTTAAGGGGCAAGCCAAAAAACTAACCAACTGGAAATCACCTGGCCCAGATGGTGTGCAGGGGTATTGGATTAAACATTTAACATCCCTCCACCCGAAGCTGACGGCCATGTTCAATGACTGCTTGGTGTCGGGTGAGGTGCCAGAGTGGTTGACAAAAGGTACCACAGTTCTGATAATGAAAGACCGAATCAAGGGTAATGATGTTACCAACTATAGACCTATCACATGTCTGCCCGTAATGTGGAAACTGTTGACGAGCATTGTGTCTGAGGAAATCTACCATCACCTCCACACAAACAACTTGTTACGGGACGAACAGAAAGGATGCCGAAAGAAGTCACGTGGTACAAAGGACCAGTTGCTTATTGATAAGATGGTAATGGGGAATTGCAGGGTGAGACACACTGATCTTGCCATGGGATGGATAGACTACAGAAAGGCATTTGACATGGTGCCTCATTCCTGGATCACCAAAAGCCTGGAGATCTTCAGGGTGGCAGATAACATCAGACAGTTGCTGGGCAGGAGTATGGGGTCCTGGGAGACAGAGTTGACATCAACTGGAGTATCCTTGGGAAGCGTGAAGATCAAGAGAGGTATCTTCCAGGGAGATAGCCTGTCCCCTCTGTTGTTTGTCCTTGCCCTGATGCCCTTGACCATTATGCTGCGAAAAGTGAGAGCAGGATACAAGTTGGGAAGGGGAGAGCTTACCATCAATCACCTCCTCTTCATGGACGATCTTAAGCTCTTCGGGAAAAGTGAGAAGGAGTTGGATGTGCTTGTTGACACTGTCCGTATTTTCAGCAGTGATATATGTATGCAGTTTGGTATTGGTAAATGTGGAGTCATTGTGATGAAGAGGGGTAGGTTGAGCAGAAGTAACGGGATCCAGATACCAACAGGTGAAATGATAAAGGAAATTGACTCTGAGGAAGGATACAAGTATTTGGGCGTTCTGGAGGCTGATGGCATAAAGAACAAAAAAATGAAGGAATTGTTAAGAACTGAATACATTCGGAGAGTAAGGAGCGTATTGAAGTCACATCTGAACAGCAGAAATGCCATAAGCGCAGTAAATTCCCGAGCTGTGTCTATTATTAGGTACAGTGCGGGAATTCTGAGATGGAATGTTGCTGAACAAAAAGAAATGGATAGGAAGACTAGGAAGCTATTGACTATCTACAACATGTTCCACAAGAGGAGTGATGTCGATAGACTCTACCTAAGGAGATCTGAGGTTGGAAGAGGTCTTATCAGCATAGAGGACTGTGTTCAGATGGAGAAAAACAACCTATACAAATACGTGACCTATAGTAAGGAGCCAATGCTCAGAGCTGTACTGAAGGAGGGGACAGTAGGCCAGGGGATATCCAAGGAGGAAATAACATCAAGGAGGAAGAGCAGCCTTAAGGGAAAATCCCTTCATAGTACCTTCTTTGAGAAAACTGAATTTAGAGATCCACAGACATGGAACTGGTTGAGAAGAGGAGACCTCAAAAAGGCTACAGAAGGAATGCTAATGGCTGCGCAGGAGCAGGCCCTCAAAACGAAGTGGTTGAAGCACCATATCTACAAGGAGGAGGCTAGCCCACTGTGCAGGATCTGTGGAGAGAGAGAGGAGACTGTGGCTCACATTGTGTCCGAGTGTAAACACCTAGCCCAGACCCACTATAAGGGCTGGAGACACGATGTGATGGGCAGGGTGATCCACTGGCACCTGTGCAAAGTAAACAATCTACCACATTCTGAGAAATGGTATGAGCATAGGCCAGAGGCGGTGATGGAGAACAGTCAGGTGAAGGTGCTGTCGGATTTAGGATACAGACGGACGAAAAACTGGAACACAATAGACCTGACCTGGTGGTTGTGGACAAAGAAAAAAGATCGTGCCTGATTGTGGATGTGGCCTGCCCGTTCGACACGAGAGTGCAAGAGAAGGAGAGGGAGAAAATCAACCGATACCAGGACCTAAAGTGGGAGGTGAAAAGGATTTGGAACTGCCATGAAGTCAAAGTGATCCCGATTGTCATAGGCGCACTGGGGACTATCTCCAAAGGTTTCCAGGGATGGTTAAAGAAAATCGGCCCCTTCACGCTTTTTGGAACGCTTCAAAAGGCATGCTTGCTTGGAACAGCAAGAACCCTCCGATACGTCCTGAATATCTGAGGCTGCAGGTAATGGCTTGATATTCAATCCAACGGACTTTCCAGTTAACCAACATCAATGACTGAGATTCAAGGAATAACAATAACAATAATAATAATAATAATAATAATGCTCAATGAAACAAAACATGGATATAGAGTCTATGACAAAACCATTAATCACCTGTTCTACATGGATGACCTGAAACTATTTGCAAAAAATGATGAACAATTGCAAGGGCTATTATCCACTGTGAAGCAGTTCAGTGATGACATTAAAATGGAGTTTGGACTGGATAAATGCGCCAAAGCAACGTTCACCAGAGGAAAGCTGCTGAAGAGTTCAGACATTAATCTTGATCGGGGGAACGTGATAAGAGAGCTTGATCAAGAACAAACTTACAAATATCTAGGTGTTTGTGAAGGAGACGGAATCAAGCACTCGACAATGAGGGAAAGGATAAGGAAGGAATGTTACCGCAGAGTCAGAGCAATCTTAAGAACGGAATTGAATGCAACGAATAGGATCGATGCCATAAACACGCTTGCCATACCAGTAGTAACGTACAGTTACAATGTCATCAACTGGTCAAGCACAGAGATCCGTAGGCTCGATACAAAAATCCGAAAATTCTTAACCATGCACAGAATGCATCACCCTAAGGCAGACATAGATAGAATATATCTCCCTAGGAAAGAAGGAGGACGTGGGTTAATCCAGTTAGACATTGCGTTGAAAACTGCAACAATTGGATTATCCACATATCTAAGGGAATCACATGATTGGATGATCAAACTCGTTTTGAAACACGAAAGCACCAAAAGATCATATTCCATTACAAAAGATGCACAAAGATACAGTAATGGACTACACATTTCAGAAGTCCCATTTACTGCTGAAATGGAAAACACAGAAAAAGCAAAGCAGGTAAAAGTAACTGCAAAGAAAGAACTGCTACAGAAACTGGCTAAGAAATGGCAAGAAAAGCCTCTGTATGGAAAATACCCAGAGCGAGCTAACAATCCTGATGTTGACAAAACTTTAACCCATCAGTGGTTGGCATCCTCTGGACTGAAATCGGAGACTGAAGGACTGATTATATCCGCACAAGATCAGTGTCTGCCAACAAAAAATTACCAAGCCAACATAATAAAAAATGGGTGCAGCCCATTATGCCGTGTATGCAAAAAACAACCAGAGACCATTGACCATATAATTTCAATGTGCAGTCCTATAGCTCCAACCGAATACCTAAACAGGCATGACAGAGCTGCACAATACATACATTGGATAATGCGTAAGCATTTTGACCTGCCCCATCAAAAGAATTGGTGGGAGCATCAACCACCTCCCATACTTGAAAAAGATCACGTCTCAATCTTGTGGAACTTTAGCATCCAAACAGACCGAAAAATAGATGCAAATAGACCTGATATAATATTGAAGGACTTTCAAAGGACGGTATGCCTGCTAATTGATATGTCTGTTCCAATAGACAAGAATGTATCTATAAAAACATTTGAAAAATTGAGCAAGTATAAGGACCTGGAGATAGAAATTGGAAAAATGTGGAAATTGAGAACTAAAACAATACCAGTTGTTGTAGGCGCTCTGGGAATGATACCTAAGGGGTCTAACGACTACTTATCGCAAATCCCAGGAAACCCGCGTATAGGAGAAATACAAAAGATAGTACTAATGGGAACTGCCCATATACTAAGGAAGATCCTGTCAATATAAGTACATCACAAGTCTAAACACTAAGGATGCATGTGTGAATATGTGTGTTCTTTCTTGAACATGGTGGACCTTGTTGTCTCTTGAGGTCACTGGTTGTGACTTGGTGATAACTCGTATAAACATAAATCAAGATAAATGCAAATAATAATAATAATAATAATAATAATAATAATAATAATAACCGGAATAATAATAAGAATAACCGGAATAATAATAAGAATAACCGGAATACTCATACTGTTGGCCCTCAGTGACCTTGAGGTCACTGGTTGTGACTTGGTGATAACTCGTATGAACATAAAGCAAGATAAATGCAACTGTAATAATAATAATAATGATAATAATAATAATACCGCCGCTACTGTCTCCCACATCTTCACGCTGGCTGCTGCCACCACATTATAGAATTACTATTATAGAATTACTATTATTATTGTCTCAAATTTAAAAAAAAAATGTTTAATTCCAATTTTACGGGAATATGTCAACACAAAATATAATAAAAATATATATTAAACATACGAACACAAACTCATAGATACTACCACCTCACCCCATCCATCATTGCTACCACTATCCCATCTTCGCCGCCACCACTCCTTCAATGCTACCACCACTATTCCCCTGTTAACTTGAGAGAGAAAGGGGAAGGTGGCGGTATCACTAGACAAGGGAGAGGCTAGCAAAAGATATAAATAGATTGACTTAGTGACCTGGCCGCCGGCCAAACGTCAACATCAACAACTATGGGACTGCTGGCTCACCCCTTCCTCACCAACAATATAAAAAGCCCGGCACCACCACCGACATAGCCAACAACAATAACAGCCAACTACAACAAAAAGTATATTATATTATTGTAATGCACTGGGTCATTGGCCTTGTGCCTGAAGTGGAGACAATTATTAATAATTTCATTCTTAAGCCACGCAATGCTCACATTAAGGAACCACTCATGATAATAACAATTTAAAAAAACAACAAAAAGAAAACCCCGTGACCAAGAAATACCGGGATGGCGGCCGGTGGGGAATAGCCGTCTCTAGGGGAGAACGACCCCTCTAGTCTTGGTTGACACTCGTCCTAGAAGTGGTAACACGAAATGATTACCCCCTTGGCGGATAAGGATAAAACGCGACAAAATAAAGTAAATGTCTAATGATAAAACCTCATACCGGATCGGCCGTCACCCGGGTAAAAAAGGGCCGCGTCCCTCAGAGAGGAACCAGACTGGGGTCGAAAAATCAGCTAATGGTTCAAACCTTCCCATCACTTCTGAACTGGAGACCTCCCATAACCGGAATACTCCTACTGTTGGCCCTCCATGCTCACCACCAAGAAATCCAAAGAAAAAGAGAGAAAAATGGTCAAGGGAAGATAATAAAGAAGTCCTTGAGGATTTCTACACTGCCATGTACTACCCATCAAATACATCGAATACAGAACAGACATATATCAACTGGAAAAAGAAACATCCCGAAAACAGAGGCTATATTGACAGTAACAAACTAGCCAATATACGAAGAAATATTGTAAGAAAAAAGTTACTAACTGATATAGAAATTGATCAGATCAAGCTATTAGCACAAAGTCAGCGAAGGGAAAATGAAACATCTGTCAGTGAAAACGAGGTAAACTGTAACACTTCGAATCCCAGGGTTGGGGCGGAATCACTGGCAACATAACAAATTAAAGAAAGGATCGAAAAAGTGGAGGGAGTGCATGCTCAGGATGAAACTCCAAATGAAAATAATGAGATCGTAAATGATAAAGAAATGAATGAGAATGAACTTGCCAACTTGAAGAATGAAATTATGATCGAATGGATGAAAATGAAAGAATCTGACATGGGGCAACGAGACACCCTCCCTAAGATCCAGAACTCCAAACAGAACCAAAAGATAATACACAAGACTAACATAATTCTCAAAAACATTATCATCACAAACAAACTAAACATTACTGATTTAAATCATCTCTTTTATGCAGCGGCTAAAGTCACCACTCACTTATGTGGAGTGAAGATGAAAAAACAAAGGAATTCCCACAAGAAATCTACTTGGCAAGAGAACATCAATCGCCATATAAACCTTCTCCGATCTGACATAGAAATTTTAACAAACTATAAAGTAGGTGAACATGTTAAACAACCTAAACTTAGAAAATTGAAAAAATAGTACAGTATAAAATCAACATGTGACATAGACATGCTGATAGAAATAATCAAACAAAAAGTGTCGGCCAAAGTGCTCGCATAAGGCGCTTTGAAAAATGATCTAGATTCTATAAGGACAATAATATGTTCAAAAACAACCAAAGAAACTTCTACAGAAAAATTGGTAAGTCAACAATAACTGCTAAATCAATACCACCCAAGGAGGAAGTGCAAGAATTCTGGGAAAAGATCTGGGCCGAAGAAAAAGTTCATAACATACATGCCCCATGGATAGACAGACAAATGAAAGATACAGCTCACCTTGAGGAACAAACATGGGAAAATATAACAGTTGAACAGTTGCGCTTGGCTCTAAGAAAAACCAGCAAATGGAAATCCCCAGGAAAAGACAAAATACAAAACTTTTGGATAAATGCCTTCACAGAGTCTCATGAGCTGTTAGCCTAACTTTACAATGAAATAGTTAAGGAGCCAGAAAAGATACCTTCATGGCTAATTAACGGCATTACATTCCTGCTTCCGAAGAATGATGAGACAAACAATCCCAAAAATTACAGACCGATAACTTGCTTGACCACAATGTATAAAATTTTAACATCAGTCCTAACTGAATACACATGTGACCACCTGATAACAAATGACCTATTTCCCATTGAGCAGAAAGGGTGTAAACGAGGCTCATATGGCTGTAAGGATCAGCTTCTGGTTAACAAAATGATACTGGAAGATTGTCATAATAGACACAAAAATCTATCGATTGCTTGGATAGATTATAAAAAAGCATTCGATAGTTTGCCACACAGTTGGATTGAAAAATGTTTAGAGATTTTCAAAATATGCCCCGTTGTCAGGAGGTTTTTGTCATTCAGTATGAAGACATGGAAAACGACACTCCTTTTGAATAGTGAAACAAAATCACTGGAAGCTGGAGAAGTTAACATTAATTGTGGAATTTTTCAGGGTGACTCTTTATCAACGCTTTTATTCTGCATCGCACTTATACCATTAAGTAAAATGCTCAATGAAACAAAACATGGATATAAAGTCTATGACAAAACCATTAATCACCTGTTCTACATGGATGACCTGAAACTATTTGCAAAAAATGATGAACAATTGCAAGGGCTATTATCCACTGTGAAGCAGTTTAGTGATGACATTAAAATGGAGTTTGGACTAGATAAATGCGCCAAAACAACGTTCACCAGAGGAAATCTGCTGAAGAGTTCAGACATTAATCTTGATCGGGGGAACGTGATAAGAGAACTTGATCAAGAAAAAACTTACAAATATCTATGTGTTTGTGAAGGAGACGGAATCAAGCACTCGACAATGAGGGAAAGGATAAGGAAGGAATGTTACCGCAGAGTAAGAGCAATCTTAAGAACGGAATTGAATGCAAGGAATAGGATCGATGCCATAAACACGCTTGCCATACCAGTAGTAACCTACAGTTACAATGTCATCAACTGGTCAAGCACAGAGATCCGTAGGCTCGATACAAAAATACGAAAATTCTTAACCATGCACTGAATGCATCACCCTAAGGCACATATAGATAGAATATATCTCCCTAGGAAAGAAGGAGGACGTGGGTTAATCCAGTTAGACATTGCGTTGAAAACTGCAACAATTGGATTATCTACATATCTAAGGGAATCACATGATTGGATGATGAAACTCGTTTTGAAACACGAAAGCATCAAAAGATCATATTCCATTACAAAAGATGCACAAAGATACAGTAATGGACTACAAATTTCAGAAGTCCCATTTACTGCTGAAATGGAAAACACAGAAAAAGCAAAGCAGGTAAAAGTAACTGCAAAGAAAGAACTGCTACAGAAACTGGCTAAGAAATGGCAAGAAAAGCCTCTGTATGGAAAATACCCAGAGCGAGCTAACATTCCTGATGTTGACAAAACTTTAACCCATCAGTGGTTGGCATCCTCTGGACTGAAATCGGAGACTGAAGGACTGATTATATCGGCACAAGATCAGTGTCTGCCAACAAAAAATTACCAAGCCAACATAATAAAAAATGGGTGCAGCCCATTATGCCGTGTATGCAAAAAACAACCAGAGACCATTAACCATATAATTTCAATGTGCAGTCCTATAGCTCCAACCGAATACCTAAACAGGCATGACATGCTGCACAATACATATATTGGATAATGTGTAAGCATTTTGACCTGCCCCATCAACAGAATTGGTGGGAGCATCAACCACCTCCCATACTTGAAAAAGATCACATCTCAATCTTGTGGAACTTTAGCATCCAAACTGACCGAAAAATAGATGCAAATAGACCTGATATAATATTGAAGGACTTTCAAAAGAGGGTATGCCTGCTAATTGATATGTCTGTTCCAATAGACAAGAATGTATCTATAAAAACATTTGAAAAATTGAGCAAGTATAAGGACCTGGAGATAGAAATTGGAAAAATGTGGAAATTGAGAACTAAAACAATACCAGTGGTTGTAGGCGCTCTGGGAATGATACCTAAGGGGGCTAATGATTACTTATCGCAAATCCCAGGAAACCCGCGTATAGGAGAAATACAAAAGATAGTACTAATGGGAACTGCCCATATACTAAGGAAGATCCTGTCAATATAATTACATCACAAGTCTAAACAGTAAAGATGCATGTGTGAGTATGTATGTTCTTTCTTGAACATGGCGGACCTTGTTGTCTCTTGAGGTCACTGGTTGTGACTTGGTGATAACTCGTATGAACATAAAGCAAGATAAATGCAAATAATAATAATAATATACAGGTTGGGAAAGGGAGGGCTTACCATCAGTCACCTCCTCTTCATGGACGATCTTAAGCTCTTCGGGAAGAGTGAGAAGGAGTTGGATGTGCTTGTTGACACTGTATGTATTTTCAGAAATGATATATATATACAATTTGGTATTAGTAAGTGTGGGGTCATTGTGATGAGGAAGGGTAAGCTGAGCAGAAGTAACGGAATCCAGATACCAACAGGTGAGAGGATAAAGGAAATTGACTCTGAGGAAGGATACAAGTATGTGGGCGTTCTGGAGGCTGATGACATCAAGAATAAAAAAATGAAGGAATTGTTAAGAACTGAATACCTTCGGAGAGTAAGGAACGTATTAAAATCACATCTAAATAGTAGGAATGCCATAAGTGCAGTAAATTCCCGAGCTGTGTCTATTATAAGGTACAGTGCGGGAATTCTGAGATGGAATGTTGCTGAACAAAAAGAAATGGATAGGAAGACTAGGAAGCTATTGACTATCTACAATATGTTCCACAAGAGGAGTGATATCGATACACTCTACCTAAGGAGATCTGAGGGTGGAAGAGGTATTATCAGCATAGAGGACTCTGTTCAGATGGAGAAAAACAACCTACACAAATACGTGACTGATAGTAAGGAGCCAATGCTGAGCTGTACTGATGGAGGGGACAATAGGCCAGGGGATGTCCAAGGAGGAAATAACATCAAGGAGAAAGAGCAGCCTTCAGGAAAAATCCCTTCATAGTACCTTCTTTGCGAAAACTGAATTTAGAGATCCACAGACATGGAACTGGTTGAAAAGAGGAGACCTTAAAAAGGCTACAGAAGGAATGTTAATGGCTGCCCAGGAGCAGGCCTTCAAAACGAAGTGGTTGAAACATCACATTTACAAGGAGGAGGCTAGTCCACTGTGCAGGATCTGTGGAGAGAGAGAGGAGACTGTGGCTCACATTGTATCCGGGTGTAAGCACCTAGCCCAGACTCACTATAAGGGCTGGAGACATGATGTGATGGGCAGGGTGATCCACTGGCACCTATGCAAAGTACACAATTTACCACATTCTAAGAAGTGGTATGGGCATAAGCCAGAGGCGGTGATAGAAAACGATCAGGTGAATGTGCTGTGGGATTTTAGGATAGAGGCGGACAAGAAACTGGAACACAATAGACCTGACCTGGTGGTTTTGGACAAAGAAAAACGATCGTGCCTGATTATGGATGTGGCCTGCCCATTTGACACGAGAGTGCAAGAGAAGGAGAGGGAGAAAATTAACCGATACCAGGACTTAAAGTGGGAGGTAAAAAGGATTTGGAACTGCCATGAAGTCAAAGTGGTCCCGATTGTCATAGGCACACTAGGTACTATCTGAACAGGTTTCCAGGGATGGTTAAAGAAAATTGGCCCCTTCACGCTTTTTGGAACGCTTCAAAAGGCATGATTGCTGGGAACAGCAAGAACCCTCGGATACGTCCTGAATATCTGGGGCTGCAGGCAGTGGCTTGATATTCATCTCAACAAACTTTCCAGTTAACTAACATCAATGATTGCGACTCAAAGAGTAATAACAATAATAATAATAATGATTTCTTTATTAACCACAAGGGTTTACATAAAGTAGACATTAAGGACAGTACAGGACAATACAGGACGGTACAAATGGGCATTTCTGCATGTAAAAAACAAAAACAGAGGATGTAACAAAAAATAACAATGAAAAATTCCCCAATAGGGGGGCGACTTCGGAGGGACATTTGTGGAGAAAGCCCAGTAAAAGGCCACAGTGACCCTGACCACCAAGGCAAGTACCCTCTCCCAGTTTTCCACCTTTAAATTACAGATACGCACTCAGAGTAGCCCCATTCACTCGGGCCATTCTTGCTTCTCTCACCCATCTTTCAACAAAATGCTGGGAAGAGAGCACTTCCCTCTCTACTCTGATTTTCCTTTTCAAATGAAATTTGAAAAAGTCAATCAGAGCATCACCGAAGAGGTAAGTGCTCGTCTTCAGCCCTTTCAAACGTGTCCACCATACTATCTCTTTCGCCATGGCCACAAGACAGATAAAAACTGCCTGCCCTTCCCGGCTAAAGGAAGAGGGCGGAGCAATCCTCACGATGGACTCAGATGATAGCCGGATCCGTCCTACACGCGACAGCAAGTGTTCGACATAAACCCACAAGTCAGCAATGCTTGGACACTGGACGAGTGCGTGCAGGACGGTTTCGTCGCCCTGCGCGCATCTCGGACATGCCCGGGTGACAGCACCTCCATGCCTGTAGAGTTTATCCCGAACTGGCAAGGCACCTCGTTAGCACTGCCAGGCCAGAGATTTCTGGAAATTGTCCATAGGTCCCGGCCCGAAAGTTCTTCCGAAGAGATTGGCTAGTTGATTTTCGTCGACGCCTAGAGTTTCCCCGAGTACGTCGTTGCTCTTCCCCTCCACTAGTCCTCTATAGAACGCCGAGGTGGACTTTCCACCGATCACATTGTCCGATTGGTCGAGAGCTGTGAGCGCCTGAAGACATTCCAGTTTCTAAGCGCTCCCTCTCGGTCTTCGCTTGACCCTGGACTGCAGCTCCGTCAAGGAAACGAGCTGGGGAAATGCGTGTCTAGCAAATGGCGACCACACCTGATCACCGTCGAGGAAGAGGTGGAGATGTCGTAGCCTGAGCGCGTGTCTGAGCATTCCCAGCCCTCCACGTAGCGGGTGTTGACAGCAGATGGACCGCCTGACCATCGGAGCGCGTCCCTTCCACAAAAAGCGAAAGAGCAAACGCTCCAGCGCAGTCAGGCGGGGCTTAGGACAAGGTACGACGGTCAGGCGGTAGCAGATGACAGACGCGATGTACGCGTTAGCCAACTCCGCTTGACCTTTCAGGGATAGCTCCCTCTCCGCCCATTTCTGGGTGATAGAAGCTACCCTGCCCGTCACATCGTCCCAGTTTTTGTCCGTCTGGAGATCCGGACCGAACCAGACCCCTAGCAATTTAACCGGTCCGTCCGTCCAGCGTCCGATGACGCTGTTAGACGGCATGGACCTGCCTCTCCAGGTGCCGAGATGCAGGTCCACTGACATTTCCCGGTTGATCATTGCTCCTGTCACCGCTTCGTATTCTCTTAGTGTAGTGCCGATCGCCTCGATTAGTTTGGCGTTCGGCACCATTACGGTGACATCGTCCGCATATGCTGACAGGGATCTTCCGCATCTTAGTTCGCGCGGGACGCCCCTCAACGTCTCCAGTTTGTGCAGTAATGGCTCGAGAGTCAATACGTACAAGAGGGACGAGAGGAGACATCCTTGGCGGACCGAGCGCATGATGTTGAACGGTTCCGAAAGGTGACCGTTCACTCTCACCACAGAGCAGATGTCGCTGTGCATGGCAGCGATCCAGCCTCTGAAGACGGGCCCAAAGCCAGCCGCCCTCAGGACTGCCGCTAGGTAACGATGGTCGACCCTATCGAAAGCTTTCGACTGATCTAAATTGATCAAAGACCCACCCGTGCCAGGTTCCCTAGCTACCCTCTCTACGATGTATCGCATGAGGTGGAGGTTGTCGTGGATGGATCTGTCGGGAATGGCGCATGTCTGCGCCTCTACCACCAGACCACCAACGACAAGCTCCAACCTCTTTGCTAGCACCTTGGTCAAAATCTTGAACTCTGTGTTTAGCAGAGTTATGGGCCAGAAATTATCTATGTTATCCCACTTGTTCGATTCCTTTCTCAGCAGTGCCACCGCTCCTCGGCTCACAGAACTGGGAATTCTCCCGTTCTGTTGCCAGTTGCAGTAGACGTCCGCCAAGAGGCCTCCGAACAAGTCTGGCTTTTGTACGTAAAGTTCATTGGGCAGACCATCCAAACCAGGCGATTTACCCCTTGTGCAGCCAGTCATTTCCTCCCTTACTTCAGCGGCTGTTATCGGCTTTTCGCAACACTCCGCCTCAGTGGCCGAGAGCCGCGGCAGTCCGTCGAGGTAGACACTAAAGTCCATCCCTCGACCCGACCCACCGCTGCCCCCGAACAGCTGAGCGAAGTGTCGCTGAAAAGCTTCACACATTAGCCTGGGATCGAGTAGCATGCGCGCGTCGTGGTCCACCAAAGACCGGATCGTGGCTTTATTGCCACGACACGCCTCCGCCACTCGGGCCCATTGAACGGCTTTCGTCCCCTCGTGTCTGAGAGCATGCACCCTAGCTCTCGCAACGCAGCCTTCGTGCTTTGCATTGAAGAATTGGTCAAGGGCCAATTTCGCCGCAAGCACGTCGGTCGCAATGCCTTTGCTAAGCGCCTCGTATAATTTTCTAACTAGTTCTCCCTCTGCTCTATTTTTCTCTATTTCTAAAGCCTTACTAAACCTAATGGATTCTATTCTAATTGCTCTTTTCAGAGCAAATCACCCCTTGTTCTTGACGATGGCCCCGCCAACGCCCGATTAACTAGTTCGCTAATCCGGTCTCTGTAGGCCTTGCGCGCTGGTACGGACGCGCTTAGCTTCCAGTAGCCGAGTCCTCGTCTATGAAGCCTATCTAAGTCAAGCACACAGATCACGAATTTGTGGTCAGTGTAGCTGACTATCTTGAATTGTGTACAGCCTATGCTAGACCTATCTATTTCCCTACAAAATACTCTATCTAGATATGATCTGGATGACCCAATACGATTTGTCCAAGTCCACATTGGCACATTCGGGAAATCCAATCAGTACCTGTCAGACAGTTCAAAACGCCTGAGCAGGTTGGTGAGGCTCTTGAACCCTCCAACCCTATCCGCTAATCCCACACAGTCCCAGCGTGCATCTAAGATCCCGTTCCAGTCACCCACTAACACTAAAGAGCGGGACGTTCCAAGAAAGGTATCCAGACGCCGGAAGAAATCAGGCCGCCCTGCTCCTGTCGGGGCATAGACGGCCGCTAGCCTGAAAGCTTGCCCGTCTCCGCTGGTCACGTCCAGCACCACCAACTTACCTTCTGGGTCCAGGAAGATGGCCTGTATGGCGAGATCCAAACCTCTCCGAAAAAGCACAGCAACTCATCCCCCCGATCCAGGACGGCTAGGAGATGGGTACACATCTTAGCCGCCGAAGATCGGTGCGAAGGAAGGCCCGTGCTTCGGAGATTCTGGTCTCGCTGATGGCCACTACATCTATGTTTAGTGACCTGAGGTCGTTGAGCAGGTGACCCTGCTTCCATGACGATCCCAAGCCACGCGCATTTATGCTGCCTATTCTGAGTGAGGTCATGTTTAAAATAGAGTGGAAAAGATGGGAAAGACCACTTACCGTACTTTTCGAAGAGGAAGTATGGTTTTTCCATCCCTTTTCACTTGATCGTCTGGTGAAGGGACCGTTGAATCGTCCCTTCGGCTGGTCGTGGGCTCTTCTATGAGTATGTCCGAATATACTCTTCGGTTGAGAGTCCCTCCTAGGTCTTTGAAATCACCAACTGCGGTGGGGAATTTCGTTTTAATGTTTGTGTATTGTTTCTGTTCTATTTTTAGCAGTCTTATGTTAGTTGGCGATTTGATTGGTGCTGGTATTATGCAGTCGTGCTGTGAAATGTCTGTGTGTTCAATTATGTAAGTCATTAGTTTCTTGTTGTGTTTATTTATTGCCGTGCATTTGTTTTTCTGGGGGTGGGGGTGGTTCTGCTATTTTCTTGTCGTTGTTGCTGGGTGTGTGTGTTTTGTTGTTGTGTTTGCGATGTTGGTGCTTGTGGTGATGGTGTTCAAGGTGTTGTTGTTGTTGGCGTTGGGGTTGTCGCCGGTGGTGATGGTGGTGCTAGTGTGGGTGGTGGTGGTGTTTGTGGTGTTGCTGCTGTGAGTCTCTTTGCAGTAGCCTTTACCCTTTTTCATTTCTTTCCTCCCTTTTCGAAGGCGACGATGCGCTGCTTCTGCGTTTGTGCCTTCTTACGAACTTTTGCCATCCCTCTCCCACCTCACACTCCATGTCTGATTCTGTGAGGTCGGGGAGGGATACCAGCTCCACTCTTTCACTTGTTGTTGTTGCTGATGTTAGCACTGGAGTCTCTGTTGCAGCTGCATTTGGTATTACTGTTGTTGTTGTTAATACTTCCACTGCTGCTGCTGTTTTTGATTTCCGTGGCGTGGATATGGGTGCCACGGACCTATCATTCCTGGTTGCCGCTTGTCCTGTTGCTGATAGCCGTGGAGCCGGTTTCGGAAGGAGGGGGGTTTTCTCCATTCTCAGGGCCTTCTCGTTGCAGAAGGCCCTGAAGTGAGTCTTCGATCCACAGCGAAAGTATTTCGGGCGTTGGCCCTCAACACTTATGGGCAGTTGAGTGCCGTTATCGAAGTCTATCACATCCGGGATAGCTTCGATGCACTCCTGGTTGGTTTGGATTAACATCTCAATGGAGGTGCCGACCCAATCTTCTCTTACTCTTTTCTGTACTTGTAGTACAGTTGTTTTGTCCTCGATTCCGACGAGGACAGACGGGGCCAGCCAAGAAAGGGCCACACGGGAGGGGGGCGGGGGGCGGGGCGTGGGTCAGTTTGACCCTCACAATTTTTTGCCCGCAGTAGGAGGGCACCAACACCATTTCCTCGCTCCTTAGGGTCACTAAGGATTGAGCCTTTGCGTCCTGGGGTGTGGCAAAAAGGACGTCTACGGTGGCATATTTCTTGCCTCGGGTGATATGTGTTTTCCGCTGCGACACAGACCCTAAGGTTTTTTGTATTTGAGCCTCTGTGGCTCTTTCAACCCTACGGGATTTTGTGCTTACTGTACGGTACGTGACCATACAGTGCTGTTGGGTTTCGAAAAATGTTTCGGCTGCCTTGCAGATTGCTCGGTGTCCAGTTTTTGTCACCATCTTCTTCGCTTCCTTTAATTCCTCATTTGTTATGAGGATTGTTTCCAGGTTCTTTGCGATACCTGCAAACGAGATTGGCTTTTCTTTGCTGCTGTTGTTGTTGTTGTTGTTGTTGTTGTCGTCAGAGCTGCTGTTACTTTTGTTGTTGCTGCAGGTACTACGACTACTGCCGCCGCCGCTGTTGCTGTGGTTGTTGTTGTTGTTGCTGCTGCTGCTGTTGTTGTTGCTGTTGCTGCTAATGCTGTTGTTGTTTATGCTGCTGCTGATGCTGTTGCGGCTGCTACTGTTGTTTTCCTTGTCACTGTTGCTGCTGTTGCTGTTATTACGGCTGCTACTGCTATTATTCCTGACGTCAGACGAATGAAATGGGTTTTCGTATTTCCCGCACACCTTTTTCATCGTTGTCGTCGTCGTCGTGGAGAAATATTGCACGCTTTGCACGTGATTTTTCTTTTCTGGCGTCGCTTGCGAAAGAGAAGGGAGGGAGAGAGACACATTTAGAGAAGGGAGAGAGAGAGACAATCTTCTCTCTGCTGTAGTGATGTTTGAGGAAGAAGAAGACGGAATGAGTGGGAGTGACCTATGAAAATTCTTTTTCGTAGCCATGTTGTTTTTTTTTTGTTTAAAATAAATATTGGGCACAAAACCCCAATAAGCGGTTATTTAATCCCGGAGGGCCAAATAACGGGCATAAATACCCCTCTCACGAGGAGGAGGGTGTTTTTGTCTACAAGCTGGTTAAAGTTTTAAACAATTTACAATTGTTATAGCGGTCAACATTTACAATACCTTACAGAGCCGAGCCTCCGTCAACCATAGCATTCAATAATAATAATAATAATAATGATTTCATCCATTAGCCACAAGGGCCGACATGTAGGGGACAATACAAAGACAGGGACAGTGGGGTTTTACAATAAGGTCGCGTAGAAGTGCACAATAGCAAGACTAATATTAAGCAAGACTAATAATAAGCAAGACTAATGATAATCATGATTTCTATATTGGCCACAAGGGCTGACATCAAGAAAAACAATAATAATAGTAATATTAAATATATATATATGTATATATATACACACACACACACATATATATATATATATATATATATATATATATATACATATCCACACACACACACACACACACACACACATATACACACACACACACACACACACACACACACACACACACACACACACACACACACACACACACACACAATAACAATTAACAGTGCTGCGATCGAATGTGGCTTATTAGCCCAGCCAATGATCTAACATGCCAGAGTTGGCAACCAAAAGATTCACTGGGAATATCCTGATGTGGTTGGAGTTCATGTACTTTTGCATGTCGTTTGAGCCCTTCTGCTAATCTACACTCTCTTTTCCACATGCTTGGCAGGCATGATGAGTAGCATCTCTGACAGCAGCCCGGTAGTCAACCACTGGTCTCACTTTATGACTTTCGAGTTCAGCTTTGCTGAGGCAGAGTCTCACACAGACTCTGCATGTCAGCGCCATTGGTTGTCTGGAAATGTAACAGTAATGACCTTCCTTACATCCCGCTTTACTTTCTCGTATGCGATTCGAGATGCCTCAAAGGCAACGTTCCCCTCATACACAGTCTTCCCAATTTACTACGATCGGCAGCAACATTATTCCATGTATCAGCAGGGATGTTAGCCTGTTTCAAAGAGGCTTTCAACGAATCCTTGTACTTCTTTTTGGTTTATGTGGAGGTCGTCCGTTGAGACACATCTGATGGAAACGCTCCAATTGTTAAAGTGGTGTCGATATGTGACACAGGTCTCACAGGCATAAAGAAGAGAGCACACGTGCCTTGTACAACTTTACCTTTGTCTTCTTGCATATGTTTCTCCGACCCTAGAGTCACCTCTCTAGCTTTCCGAAAGCATCCCTTGCTTTCCTAATCCTGAGTCGGATTTCATTATCAAGATTGCTGTATCAATTAACAGTACTTCCCAGGTAGACAAACTGATCAACCACTCCAAGTTGTTTACCATACACATAGATACTTGGTTCACTGTACTGCTTACAAAAGGCAGGGTGGTACATGACGACGGTTTTCTTGAGACTGACAGTCAATCCTAGGGCAGTGCAAGCGTCAGGAAATGCATTCAAAATGTGCTGCATATCACTATCTGTGTGCGCTACAAGATCCCAATCATCTGCATACAAGAGGTCTCTTATGATTGATGTAAATACTTTTGTTTTTGCAGCAAAGTGCCTAATGTTAAATATGCTGCCAGAGATTCGATATTGGATGTAAGCACCATGCTCGCAATTCCTGAATGCAATATACCATTGTAAAGTATATGGCAAACAGGGTCGGTGCTGGAATATCCCCCTGTTTCACTCTATGTTTTAGAGATAGACTCTAACATGTTACCTTTGACATTAACCCAAGCCTTCATGTCGTTATGGAAAGACCTAACCAAAGTAAGGAACTTATCAGGGCAGTTTCTGGAGAACATTCCTCAATGCATTTCTGTTAACAGTATCAAAAGCTTTTGTCAGATCGACAAAAACCTGATACAGATCCAAACCTTGTTCCATGCATTTCTCCTGGAGCTGTCTAACTGAGAAGATCATAACAGTAGTGCCGCGTCCAGCACGAAAACCAGATTGACTTTCAGGTAGAACACAATCTGCAATGTGTGTCAACAGACGATCCAGAAGCACCCTACATAAAACTTTCCCTACGACAGAAAGCAATGATATACTTCTGTAGTTTCCACAATCATTCTTGTTACCCTTTCCCTTGTACAAGACCACCATTACTCCATCTCTCCAGTCCTCAGGTACGGATTGACTACCCCATATCCTACCAAACAAAGAGTGAATGAAGAGAGGTATAAATTTAATTATTACCCAAACTAGCTATGCGTCGTTACACGCGTGTACAAATTATCTCCTGTGATTATTCATGTATATTTATATGTTAATCAATTTCTAGTTATTATAAAATGCTCGGATTTATCTTTGAGCTTATTTCCAGGTGATATGGCGTATGCCATTATGACATGACACCCACAATTTCGATTTAGATTAAATTCATTTAATTTATCTTTATTTTGTATATATATATATATATATATATATATATATATATATAATATGATAATAAGGGCGCTGCGGAGTTGCAAATGGGTTACATATAAAAAAAGTTTGTCCTTCATCAGTGATCTTCTAACTATCATAGGCATTTCATCGCTTTAAAGACCATATACCTCCGGTTGGTGCGAGCAAGGCTAAAAAAAGTCGTTGGGACACGTAAATAAAGGGGACACGAGGGTAAACAAACAAAATGGTGAAGCAACAGAAAGTGAGGAAGAAGGAGACAAGTCCTAGATTTCTATGAATTTAAGTTCGGTGAAATCGTGAACGAGAGAATAAAGACCATCAAACCTGGTTGAAATGTGAGCAAGGAAGGAATTTCGCACAGGTCTAACGGGATTGCAACTCCGCAGCGCCCTTATTATCATATTTACACATTTTTTTCCTCTGCTGCTACACCGTCTTTTTCGTTCTATGTATCTTTACCCTTTCTAGCAGTCTCTGTCTCTGTTAGCCTCTTCCTCACCCTTCACTCACTCATTCTCTGTCACTACCTCTCTTCCTCCTATTTCATATATATATTTATATATATATATATATATATATATATATATATATATATATATATATATATATATATATATATATATATATATATATATATATATATATATATATATATATATATATATATGTATATATATATATATATATATATATATATATATATATATATATATATATATATATATATATATATATATATATATATATATATATATATATATATGTGTGTGTGTGTGTATATATATATATATATATAAAGTTATGAAACGAAAGGAGATGTGTGGTTACTAAAAACAAGGTTTAGAATAGTGGTTAGGACGGAATAGGAGGAGAAAGGAAGAAAGGAGTTTCCATCGTCAGCTGTAAATGTATCCCAAACCGATGTTTCGGTGCTGAATTACAGGACATCGGTGTAGTTCGGGTGCGCCCGAGGCCTTTTTATTAATCAAAAGCAGAAGCACTGCGAAACCGATAAAGCTACCAAATAAATATATATATTAAAAAAAAAAAAAAAAAGACTCCAGTTGCATTTTCGATTTCATCTTTTTTCCTTATAGTTTCACTCGTGCAGAATATTAAACTTAGCACTACTGGACATTGAGTATTTGAGTATCAGGTATTTGGAGGCCATGGGTTTAGTATAGTGTGAGTGGAGAATTTGGGCTCCCTCGTGTAGAGTGTTAATCCAGAGATCTGTGTCTAATACAGGTAGTCTATTGTTAGGGTGTTTGGAAGGGAAGTCAATAGTTACAGTTATACTCTGGTGTATGGAATTAGCTACCTGCTGGATGCTTTCCATCGTGCTACGCTCTAAATCAAATTTGTTAGTGCTCTCTAGTGGGGGTGTTCTTATAACTATATTGATATCGTCTACATAACGAGAGTACATGATGAGGTCTATGGAGCTCTCATTAAGGAGATCTTTAAGTCTCCTTTCCCACCATACCATGAAAAGGTTGGCAACATCACCAGCTATGCTGACGCCGATAGCTGCTCCCTCATTTTGGGTGTAGATCTTCTCGTTGAACCTAAATATGTGGCCCTTTAGGGTAGTTATGATACTAGCCCCTATTGCATATGAGACCATTTTTCTTACCTGATCATTGTTTTGGGGGTCCGTATAGCTTTGGTCCACCCAATCCACCTTCCCATGGGAGTCTCTTTTTTGCCATTGAGGTTATGGTGGGGGTTCTACCTCTTATAGGTCTACTAGGGCAGAAACGTCTAAGGTCATGGCTGTCTAGGTAGTCAGTATCGTAGGTAAGTCTAAGTAGGAGGCCCAGTTCGTCTGTGTCGACGTCGCAGAACTCCACCTCACTCTCAATGATCATTTCCTCACATCTTTTCACAGCAAAATCAATGTTAATGGATGGGTACAGTGACACCACATCCATGCTGCCTATTATGCAGTTGGATAAGTTCCTGTTTTTGTTGCACTCACTGATTCTGCTGAGGAGGTCCTCTGTACTGTCACATACATCTGGGGACATCTTGATTATAGGTCGTATAACCATTGAGAGGAAGTAGGAGATCCTGTAGTTACTAGCTATATTAGCTCCGCATACGGGTCTTGTTGGTGGTCCTGTTGTCGGGGCGTCGACTGTCTTGTGGTCTTCGAGGAGCCCATACAAGGGTGGTATGCCATTGTTAGACGCCTGGAAGTTGTTAGAAGTGCTTCTGCTTGGCTTTAGGATGTCAGTCCACATCATCATGTGAGCGTTGAGGATTTTCTCTCTCCCATCGTGTGTTTGTTGTGCAATTTCGCTCGTGTTGGTGGTGTGGGGTTGCATAGCCTTGATGTAGTTCGGCATGCTATCTATTGACATCCTACCAGACTTATCCGTGGGTAGACATACTACCTCACCATCCCTTGTGCGCTGCTTGAGGCTAACCAAGCCTTCTACAGGTTTCCTCCCAGGTTGTTGGGCCTCTGGTCTGCTCTGTCTCTTAGTATACCGGTCTACTATTTGTCTAATCTTATTTCTAGCTATGGTGAACTGTGCCTCTGTCTCGTCATCTATTTGTTGTGGTATGCAAACTCTTTTATTAAAGGATAACCTCGTAGGATAGATATTACCCATCTTATATGTTTTGTTAGCTGTGTTGAAAAATAGTTTCTCTAAGGGGTTGTCATTATATCTATCGTCATAGTTGTGTGTGTTGCTATTATTGTTATTATGGTTGTTGTTGTTGTTGTTTCTATCATTAGCATTATTATTATTGTTATGATTGCTAGATGTATTGTTGTTTACTTCACCGTTATTGTTGTTGTTACTGTTATTTCTACCATTGTGGTTGTTACTTTTATTATGTTTCTTGTTTTTGTTGTGTCTGTCATTGATGTTGCTACATGTACTATTTCCATTATTACCACTGTGGTTATTGTTGTTGTTGTTCGTATTGTTATCGTTATTACTACTGTGGTCGCTGCTGCTGTGTCTGTGGTTAATGTTTCTATTATTATTATTATTGTGGTTGTTGTTGTTCTGTCTATCGCTAGTATTATTACCATTATCACTATTTCTCACTTTCCTGCCATTGTTATGGTTATGGCTGTTATTTCTATACCCAGAGTTATTGTTTATATTACTACTACCGTTATTGTTGTTGTTTACCTTTGCATTCCAACGTATTTTTGTGAAACACTTTTCCAGCTCCGTTTTGCATTCCATAGGGTTAATCTTTTTGTAGATGGCAAATTTTGGTGGTAGCCGCAGGATTTGTTGTTCTTGTTCACTGATTAAAGTGTTCCCATAAATATTTACTGTGTGGTCATTGGTAAATTCTTCCGGTAGTTTTACATCAGTCATACGAATATTGTTGATGTTATCTGGGTATTTTTGAGAATATTCTATTTTCCTTTCTTGTAGTTTTTTCTTATTCATCCATTCTAATTTCTCCTTGAAATGCCTATAGCATTCGTTTCGGGCGTATTTCGTTTCACGTCGGATGACGCTCATGAAGTTATCCCTCTCGTTTGGTGTGGTGAGATTTCGGATTTACTTACCGTTAATGCGTTTCTGTCTGTAAAGTTCGTTGACTTTTGTGTATGTTGTTCTTTTCATATTAACTGTTATTGTGTGTTTTAGTCGTTCAGCTTGTGTTTTGTTCAATAATAAATTATTTACTTGTTTTGATATGTTTGTTGTGTATGTTTTGGAGGAAACACAGTGTTTTAAGAAGCGGATTTGTTCTGTTGTTATTGTAGTTTTTATATAAAAGAAAACAGTATCTTTCAATAACCTTTCAGCTTGGCAGAAGCTAATGCCATAGCGGCGATGAATTAGTTTTGCGAGGTTTGTTATATGAAATCGTGTGTCGAAACAAATATTGTTATACTTGGGGAGGGTCATATTTGTGTAATATTGCCAGAATTAATAACAGAACACACTCACTGTTTGGTTGGTTTTCGCTTCTCGCTTCTGTCTTTTATATCGGTAATATAACTTACTCGGTCCTCAATGTTGCTATATATATATATATATATATATATATATATATATATATATATATATATATATATATATATATATATATATATATATATATATATATATATATATATATATATATATATATATGTATGTGTGTGTGTGTGTGTGTGTGTCTGTATATATATATATATCCAGGGGGTGTAACTTGGAGTTACTGTAGGTTCACTCGGGAGAGCACTCGATGTTTAGGTTCACTTCTCTGATGAGGTGTAGAGCTATACAGACTGTAATATATTGAATGGATAACAAGGACGATTGGTTACTCCTTCATTACATTTACTGGTTGGTGACGCGCGTTTCGCCACTGATCAGCTCAATGTTCGATCTGTATCGATCCTAGCCGACTCAATGATCGGCAGCTCGACGGACCCTTTAAAATGCTATAAGAAAATGAAATACATGCTATGTGGTAAAGACAGAAGATTTTGACAATATGAGTTGTTTTGATTGGTGAGAAGGTTAAAAGGGATGTACTGGCCTGTAGTGTATGTTGGGGTGGATGTGATGGTGAGATCTTGGTGACGGTCGTTGGCTGCGATGGGCTGTGGTGTAGTGGTGGCGGATTGACTCTGGCCTCTAGCGTATGTGGGGGTGGATGTGATGATAAGATGTTGGTGACGGTCGCTGACTGGGATGGGCTGTGTTGTGGGGGTAGTGGGTTCTCGGTAGACGGGTTGGCGTGTTTGGGTGTGGTTGTCGTGTTGTTGTTTATGGTAGTGGCGTTTGTGGTGGTGTGGTGGATGTGTTGGTGGTGTGGAGTCCATGGGGAGATACATATCTAGACACTCTTAGTCTGACAAATACGTTGTATATATATATATATATACATGCGCATATAGACTGATATATATACATACGTACACACTTATATACACACACATACACGCGCCCACATAGATCCACACATACATATATATGATGGCTGCCCCCTCGTTATCGAGTATGGCCATTGCACGAGGAGAAAAAAAAAAATAAAGAAAAATAAAATAAAAATAAAAAAAAAGAAATATATATATATATATATACATATACATACACATACACACACACACACACTCACACACATATACACACACACATACATTAATAACAATAATAATAATAATAACAATAACAACAATAATAATAACGACAACAACAATAATAATATACATATACATATATATATACACACACACGCACACGCATAAGCATATCTACACACACACACACACACACACACACGATAGCAACTAACAGCGCTGCGATCGAATGTGCCTTTTTAGCCCAGCCAATGATCTAAAATGTCTTGCACAGAGTCGGCAACCAAAACATTCACTGGGAATAGTCGGCTGTGGTTCGGAGTTCGTGTACTTTTGCATGTCGCTTGAGCCCTCCTGCTGATTTACATTCTCTACCACATGTTTGGCAAGCATGATGAGTAGCATCTCCAACAGCAGCCTGGTAGTCAACCACTGGTCTTACTTTATGACTGCGAAGATGACTTTCGAGTCCAGCTTTGCTTAGGCAGAGTCTCGCACATACGCTGCATGTCAGCACCATAGGAGGACCCTCGCCGTCTGGTAGTGCAACAGCAATGCCGTTCCTCACATCCCGCTTTACTTTCTTGTATGCGATTCGAGATGCCTCAAAGGCAACTTTTCCCTCATATACAGTCTTTCTCCAGTTATTACGATCAGCAGCAACATTTTCCCATGTATCAGCAGAGATGTTAGCGTCTTTCAGAGAGGCTTTTAAGGAATCCTTATACCTCTTTTTTGGTTTATGTGGCGGTCGTTTTCCTTTAACCAACTCTCCATAAAAGAGTTGTTTTGGTATTCTAGAATCCTTCATCCTGGCAAGGTGACCACTCCAACGGAGTCGTTGCTTAAGCACAAGAGCTTCTATACTGTCACACATAGAGCTTTCCAAAATCTGGACATCACTGATGTGGTCCCTCCAGTGAACGCCATGGATCCATCTGAGACACATCTGATAGAAGCGCTCCAATTGCTTAAGGTGGTGTCGATATGTGACCCAGGTGTCGCAGGCATAAAGAAGACAAGAGAGCACACATGCCCTGTACACCTTTACCTTTGTCCTCCTGCATATGTCTCGCCGACCGCAGAGTCGCCTTTCTAGCTTTCCGAAAGCATCACTTGCTTTCCTAATCCTAAGTGAGATTTCACCGTCAAGGTTGCCGTCAAGGTTGCTTCCCAGGTAGACAAACTTATCAACCACTCCAAGTCGTTTGCCATACACATAGATGTTTGGTTCAGTGTACTGCTTACCAGGGGCAGGTTGGTACATGACGACGGTTTTCTTGAGACTGACAGTCAATCCTAGGACAGTGCAAGCGTCAGAAAATGCATTCAAAATGTGCTGCATATCACTCTCTGTGTGCGCTAAAAGATCGCAATCATCTGCATACAAGAGGTCTCTTGTGATTGATGTAAATATTTTTGTCTTCGCAGCAAAGCGCCTGGTGTTAAATATGCTGCCTGAGGTTCGATATCGGATGTAAACACCATGCCCGCAATTCCTGAATGCAATACAGAAAACCATTGCAAAGTATATGGCAAACAGGGTCGGTGCTGGAATTTCCCCGTTTCACTCCATTTTTTACTGAGATATGCTCCGACATGTTACCCCCGACATTAACCCAAGCCTTCATGTCGTCATGGAAAGACCTAACTAAAGCAAGGAACTTATCAGGGCAACCAAGTTTCTGGAGAACCTTCCATAATGCATCTCTGTTAACAGTATCGAAAGCTTTTGTCAGATCGACAAAAACCTGATACAGATCCAAGCCTTTTTCCGTGCACTTCTCCTGGAGCTGTCTAGCTGAGAAGATCATATATATGCATATATACACATATGCATATATACACACATGTATGTACATGCGCGCGTGTGGATATATATAGAGAGAGTGGGGGAGTATCGGTGGGGGTGGCGTAGAACAAAGATAGAGGGAAGGTGAGAGCCAATGGAGATGGTGTTGTACATATAGACATACACATACACACATACACACACACACACATACAGATATGCACACATACACGTACACAGACGTATACATAAACATACACATATACACATATACATACATACATACACATATATATACACACACACACACATATATATATATATATATATATATATATATATATATATATATATATACATACGTATACATATATACGCACATATATATAAAAAATACTTACATACAGACACACACACTTACGTTGGTTCGATATATATATATATATATATATATACAATATAAAGAAATACACAGATACATGCGGACACATACATATACATGAATAAATTCACATATATCCCTAAATTTGTGGTGCCAACCTCAACCGTTGTTGCTCTATGAATAACTGGGACAAAATAATCCGAATGGATTAGATTGATTAAGTTTCAGAGCTATAGAATACATTATAAAGAAAGAAGAAACATTAGATATAATTAATAAGATATACCATACACACATTCCTCCATTACTCCTCGACTACGTAGTTTCGTGGTATATTATGCCAAAACACTACATCACAGAGATATAGTATCCTTGTGAGGTTTGCCGACTTATCAAGAGGATACCTCATTTAGAGTTTCAAAACACATCCGTAGGACGCGAGATATAATCCCGAAAGGCGGAGGGGGAGTCAATCACGTGATATAGCGGTCAAGAAACAGAGCTAAGCCTCTTACAACCAAGAAAAAAATGCCACAAAAGGCGGCGGGGGTATTTATATCAAAGCCGTAGAAGAGATGGCTCGGATAGCGAGAAGTATGAGTAATGATAGCTTTCCAGCAGTCACTACATTTCAATGGTTACTCTACCATAGGAAGTTATAAACAATATAAAGAAATACACAGATACATGCGGACACATACATATACATTAATATATCCACATATATCCCTGAATTTGTGGTACCAACCTCATCCTACGGATGTGTTTTGGCACTCTTAATGAGGTATCCTCTCGATAAGTCGACAAACCTCACAAATATACTATATCTCTGTGACGTAGTGTTTTTGCATAATATGCCACGAAACTACGTCGTCGAGGACTAATAAAGGAATTTGGGTATGGTATATCTAATGTTTCTTCTTTCTTTATAATGTATTATATATATATATATATATATAATAGAAAGTGAGGTTTTTTTTACAAAATGAAAAATAACCGAGGTATCCTACACGAGTGAAATTATAAGGAAAAAAGATAAAGTCGAAAATGCAACTGGAGTCTTTTTTTTTCATATATATATTTATTTGGTTCCTTTACCGGTTTCGCAGTTCTTCTGCTTTTCAAAAGTAGAGTTGAGATGGAGGGTCTGTGGTTTTTCTCACATCTAGTTGGTCTTTGAATGTTTCTTCTGTTTTATATGGAGAAAAGTGGTTCGAAATGCCAGTTTTTAGAGAAGTAATTTGATTAGTTGGTGAATAAGTATAATAAACTTCGCGCCAGTTCACGTTACAAAGTTCTTCAAACAAAGGGTGGGGGGTCAGGTTGTTTTTTCATATATAAGTGAAGTTTGGTTGGTTGATGCAGTCACGTGAATAAGCATCAGCTTTCGTGCCAGTTTTCTTTTGTTAAATGTAATTTGATTGGTTAGAAATAAAATTATGATTGTCAGGTGAACAAGTACATTAAATTTCGCTACCGTATTTTGGAATTTTTTTATAGCCCTTTAGAGAATTTTGTGCCAGACAAAGATAATGGTCAAGAAAAAGGGATGGAGAGAGTTGTTCTGAGTATGACTGATGTGCTGAAATGTAATTTGATTTGTTATAAATGAAATTATGACTGCCACGTGAACATGTTCGTTAGATTTCGCGCCCGTATTTGGGAATTTATTTTGTATCGTTTTAGAGAATTTTGTGCAAAACAAAAGATGATGGCCAAGAGAAATGGGATGGGGAGAATTGTTCTGGTATGGTGAACTAACTGTTGTGTTACTAGTTCAATGAAACTCGTCCCATTATTATTATTATTTTTCTTTGGGTCTCAGTCATTGATGTTATTTAACTGGAAAGTTTGTTGAAAGGAATATAAAGCCGCTACCTGCAGCGTCAGATATTCAGAACGTATCGGAGGGTTCTTGCTGTTCCCAGCAAGCATGCCTTTTGAAGTGTTCCAAAAAGCGGGGTTGGTCTAATCTTATTTAACCATCCTTGGAAACCTTTTGAGATAGTACCTAGTGCGCCTATGACAATCGGGACGTCCCTGATTTCATGGCAGTTCCAAATCCTTTTTACCTCCCGCGTTAAGTCCTGGTATCGGTTAATTTTCTCCCTCTCCTTTTCTTGCACTCCCGTGTCAAATGTGCAGGCTACATCTACAATCAGGCACGACCTTTTTTCCTTGTCCCAAACCACCAGGTCAGTTCTATTGTGTTCCAGTTTCTTGTCCGTCTGTATCCTAAAATCCCATAGCACCTTCACCTGATCGTTTTCTATCACCGCCTCTGGCTTATACTCATACCACTTCTCAGAATGTGGTAAATTGTTTACATTGCATAGGTGCCAGTGGATCACCCTGCCCATTAAATCATGTCTCCAACCTTTATAGTTAGTCTGGGCTAGGTGTTTACACTCGGATACAATGTGAGCCACAGTCTCCTCTCTCTCTCCACAGATCCTACACAGTGAGCTAGCCTCCTCCTTGTAAATATGGTGTTTCACCCACATTCGTTTTGAGGGCCTGCTCTGGGGCAGCCATTAGCATTCCGTCTGTAGCTTTTTTAAGGTCTCCGCTTTTTAACCCGTTCCATGTCTGTGGATCTCTAAATTTAGTTTTCTTAAAGAAGGTACTATGAAGGGATTTTTCAAGAAGGTTGCTCTTATTCCTCGTTGTTATTTCCTCCTTGGACATCCCCTGCTCTATTGTCTTCTCCTTCAGTACAATTTTATCATTGCCTCTCTACTATCAGTCACCTATTTGTGTAGGTTGTTTTTCTCCATCTGAGCACAGTCCTCTATGCTGATAAGACCTCTTCACCCCTCAGATCTCCTTAGGTAGAGTCTATCGACATCACTCCTCTTGTGGATCATGTTGTAGTTAGTCAATAGCTTCCTAGTCTTCCTATCCATTTCTTTTTCTTCAGCAACATTCCATTTCAGAAATCCCGCACTGTACCTAATAATAGACACAACTCGGGAATTGACTGCACTTATGGCATTCCTACTATTTAGATGTGATTTTAATACGCTCCTTACTCTCCTTATGTACTCAGATCTTATCAATTCCTTCATTTTTTGTTCTTCATGTCATCTGCCTCCAGAACACCTAAATATTTGTATTACTCCTCAGTGTCAATTTCCTTTATCATCTCACCTGTTGGTACCTGGATTCCGTTGCTTCTGCTCACTTTACGGCTCTTCATCACTAGGATTCCACACTTATTAAAACCAACTTCCATACATATATCATTGCTGAAAATACGGACAGTGTCGACAAGTACATCCAACTCCTCACTCTTCCCAAAGAGTTTAAGATCGTCCATGAAGAGGAGGTGGTTGATGGTAAGCTCTCCTTTTTCCAACTTGTTTCCTACTCTCACTTTTCGCAATATAACGGTCAAGGGTACCAGGGCCAGGACAAACAGCAGAGGGGACAAACTATCTCCTTGGAAGATAACTCTCTTGATCTTCACGCCTCCCAAGGATTCTCCACCTCTTGCAATTCCTCATTACCATCTTATCAATAAGTAGCTGGTCTTTTGTACCACGGGACTTCTTTCGGTATCCTTTCTGTTCGTCCGGTAGCAAGTTGTTTGTGTGGAGGTGATGGTAGATTTCCTCAGACACAATGCCTGGCAACAGTTTCCACATTACGGACAGACATGTGATAGGTCTATAGTTGGTAACATCATTACCCTTGATTCGGTCTTTCATTACCAGAACTGTGGTACCTTTAGTCAACCACTGTGGTACTTCACCCGACATCAAGCAGTCATTGAACATGGTTGTCAGTTTCGGGTGGAGGGATGTTATGTTTTTAATCCAATACCCTTGCACACCATCTGGGCCTGGTGATTTCCAGTTGGTTAGTTTTTTTCCTGTCCTTTAAGAGTTTCTACTGTGATACTCAAATCAGGTTGTTGATGTGCCTGTTTACTAATCTCCTTTTGAACTGTCTCAATCTACACTGCCTGACTATTATATTCAACATCCTGCTCCCATATTCCTCTCCAGATTGTCTTAGTCTGTTCCGCCTCAGGGACCAAGTCGTTGCTTCTTTCTTTCCCTTCAAGCTGTCCAAACAACATCTTCTGGTTGTTGTCAAACATGCGGTTCTGCCTATACTGACTGACTCTGCTCTCATACCGCCTAACCTTTGCACTCTTTGCTACAATGCGTTGCTTCAGTTCCTCTATGATAATATTTAGCTTTTTCCCCCTAGTTTTGTATTTTATTTCCAATCTATCTTTACTGTCTATGTTTTGTAGTGTCCCATTCAGTAGGGGCTCAAGCTTTCCAATGTCTTTTCTCATTTCCCTGATTTGACCATTCAGTCGTTTCTTCCACCAAGGTTCTGATCTGTCTTGTTTGTTGTTTCCTCTCGTTTTTATGCCAAGTAATTTCCTCACCGCATTTGCGGTTGCTTTGAGGATATTGTTGCATTGGTGAAGGTTCCTCCACTCAAGGTATGGGATGACTTTGTTTACCTTAGCTGTTGTTTCTTTTAACTTTTTCCTGTCTACAAATCTTAGGTTCATAGGTTTCTCACTATCATTGTTCATTTCATCTACCACTAAGTTCAAGATATCAACCAAATCTTGTCCTAGCCCGTCAGCATTAATTTCCTCAATGGCCCTATCTTTGTTCCAGATGTTATTTATTTCAGCATTCAGATCATTGTCTGCTTCGGGTGCTTCCTCAGGTCTCTCAACCACTTCACCTTCATTTCCCACTGGCTCGCTTGCCTGACATACTCCACCCTCCATTTCCAACTTAATCTCTCTGCTCAGTTCCTCAAGTTACAGCTCGCTTATACATCAATTAGTTATTATTACCAGAGCCAGCCCGGCCAATTTTCGTTCATCTAATTTAAATAGACCAATCTCGTTCCAATTCTTTTTCCTTGAGGTTACTCTTCGGGTAAACATTTCCTGACAGTTCTATTTAATTCTTTCGTCCAGTTGGTTATTGTCAATTTCCTTCGTCTTCCTCCAACATCAACAGAATAATAATAATAGTAATAATAATAATTCTAATAATAATAATAATGTTTTCTTTATTAACCACAAGGGTTTATGTGAAGTAGAAATTAAGGACTGTACAGGACAATACAGGACGGTACAAATGGGCATTTCTGCGTGTAAAAAAAAACGGAGGATGTAATAAAAAATAAGAATGAAAATTTCCCCAATAGAGGGGAGACTTCCGAGAGCCATTTATGGGGAAAGCCCATTAAAAGGCCACAGTGACACTGACCACCAGGGCAAGTGCCCTCTCCCAGTTTTCCACCTTTAATTTACAGACGCATACTCAGAGTAGGCCCGGCCCATTCACACGGCCCATACTTGCTTCCCTCACCCATCTTTCAGCAAAATGCTGGGAAGAGAGCACTTCCCTCTCTATCCTGATATTACTTTTCAAATGAAATTTGAAAAAGTTAATCAGGGCATCATTGAAGAGGTAAGTGCTCGTCTTCAGCCCTTTCAAACGTGTCCACCATACTATCTCTTTCGCCATGGCCACCAGACAGATAAAAATTGCCTGCCCTTCCCGGTTAAAGGAAGAGGGCGGGGCAATCCTCACGATGGACTCAGCTGATAGCTCGATCCGTCCTACACGTGACAGCAGGTGTTCGACATAAACCCACAAGTCAGCAATGCTCAGACACTGGACGAGTGCGTGCAGGACGGTTTCGTCGCCCTGCGCGCATCTCGGACATGCCCGGGTGACGGCACCTCCACGCCTGTAGATTTTATCCCGAACTGTCAAAGCTCATCGGTAGCACTGCCAGGCCAGGGATTTCTGGAAGTTGTCCATAGGCCCCGGCCCGAAAGTCCTTCCGAAGAGATTGGCTAGTTGATTTTCGTCGACGCATAGTGTTTCTCCAAGTACGTCGATGCTCTTCCCCTCCACTATTCCCCTATATAACGCCAAGGTGGAGTTTCCACCGATCACATTGCCTGATTGGTCGAGGGCTGTGAGTGCCTGAAGACATTCCAGTCTCTAAGCGTTCCCTCTCGGTCTTTGCTTGACCCTGGACTGCAGCTCCGTCAAGGAGACGAGCTGGGGAAAGATGTGTCTAGCAAACGGCGACCACACCTGATAGACGTCGAGAAAGAGGTGGAGATGTCGTAGCTTGAGCGCGTGTCTGCTCATCATCAGCCATGGCATGCCCAGCCCTCCACGTAGCGGGTGTTGACAGCAGATGGACCGCCTGACCATCGTAGCGCGTCCCTTCCACAAAAAGCGAAAGAGCAAACGCTCCAGCGCAGTCAGGCGGGGCTTAGGACAAGGTACGACGGTCAGGAGGTAGTAGATGACGGACGCGATGTACGTGTTAGCCACCTCCGCTCGACCGTTCAGGGATAGCTTCCTCTCCGCCCATTTCTGGGTGAGAGAAGCCACCCTGCTCGTCACCTCGTCCCAGTTTTTGTCCGTCTGGAGGTCCGGACCGAACCAGATCCCTAGCAATTTAACCGGTCCATCCGTCCAGCGCCCGACGACGCTATTGGACGGTATGGACCTGCCTCTCCAGGTGCCAAGCTGCAGGCCCACTGACTATTCCTGGTTGATCATTGCTCCTGTCACCGCTTCGTATTCTCTTAGTGTAGTGCCGATCGCCTTGATGTGTTTGGCGTTCGACACCACTACGGTGACATCGTTCGCATATGGTGACAGGGATCTTCCGCATCCTAGTTCGCGCGGAACGCCACTCAACGTCTCCAGTTTGTGCAGTAATAGCTCGAGAGTCAATACGTACAAGAGGGACGAGAGAGGACATGCTTTGCGGACCGAGCGCATGATGTTGAACGGTTCCGAAAGGTGACCGTTCACTCTCACCACAGAGCAGATGTCGCTGTGCATGGCAGCGATCCAGCCTCTGAAGACGGGCCCAAAGCCAGCCGCCCTCAGGACTGCCGCTAGGTAACGAAAGTCGACCCTATCGAAAGCTTTCGACTGATCTAAATTGATCAAAGACCCACCCGTGCCAGGTTCCCTAGCTACCCTCTCTACGATGTATCGCATGAGGTGGAGGTTGTCGTGGATGGATCTGTCGGGAATGGCGCATGTCTGCGCCTCTCCCACCAGACCACCAACGACAAGCGCCAACCTCTTTGCTAACACCTTGGCCAAAATCTTGAACTCTGTGTTTAGCAGAGTTATGGGCCTAAAATGATCTATATTATCCTCCTTGTTCGGATCCTTTCTCAGCAGCGCCACCGCTCCTCGGCTCACAGAGCTGGGAATTCTCCCGTTCTGTTGCCAGTTGCAGTAGACGTCCGCCAAGAGGCCTCCGAACAAGTCTGGCATTTGAACGTAGAGTTCATAGGGCAGACCATCCAAGCCAGGCGATTTACCCCTTGTGTAGCCAGTCATTGCCTCCCGTACTTCAGCGGCTGTTATCGGCTTTTCGCAACACTCCGCCTCAGTCGCCGAGAGCCGCGCAGTCCGTCGAGGTAGACACAAAATCCATCCCTGTATCCGGCCCGCCGCTGCCCTCGAAAAAAGCTGTGCGAAGTGTCGCTGAAAAGCTTCTCACATTTGCCTGGGATCGAGTAGGATGCGCCCGTCGTGGTCCTCCAAAGACCGGATCGTGGCTTTGTTGCCACGACGCGCCTCCGCCACTCGGGCCCATTGAACGGCTTTCGTCCCCTCGTGTCTGAGAGCGTGCACCCTAGCTCTGACAATGCAGCCTTCGTGCTTTGCATTGAAAAATTGGTCAAGGGCCAATTTCGCCGCAAGCACGTCGGTCGCGATGACTTTGCTAAGCGCCTTGTCTAATTTTCTAACTAATTCTCCCTCTGCTCTATTTTTCTCTATTGCTAAAGCCTTACTAAACCTAATGGACTCTATTCTAATTGCTCTTTTCAGAGCAAACCACCACTTGTTGAGGTCGATAGCTCCCGTCAACGCTCGCTTAACTAGTTCGCTAATCCGGTCTCTGTAGGCCTTGCGCGCTGGTAAGGACGCGTTTACCTTCCAGTAGCCGGGTCCTTGTCTATGAAGCTTATCTAAGTCAAGCACACAGATCACGAATTTGTGGTCCGTGTAGCTGACTATCTTGAATTGTGGACAGCCTATGCTAGATCTATCTATTTCCCTCCAAAATACTCTATCTAGATATGATCTGGATGACCCAATACGATTTGTCCAAGTCCACATTGGCACATTCGGGAAATACAATCGGTACCTGTCAGACAGTTCAAAACGCCTGATCAGGTTGGTGAGACTTTTGCACCTTCCGCCCCTATCCACTAATCCCACACAGTCCCAGTGTGTATCTAAGATCCCGTTCCAGTTGCCCACTAACACTAAAGAGCTGGACGTTTCAAGAAAGGTCTCCAGACGCCGGAAGAAATCAGGCCGCCCTGCTCCTGTCGGGGCATAGACGTCCACTAACCTGAAAGCTTTCCCGTCTCCGCTGGTCACTTCCAGCACCACCAACTTACCTTCTGGGTCCAGGAAGATGGCTCGTATGGCAAGATCCAAACATCTCCTAAAAAGCACAGCAACTCCCTCCCCCCCCCCCGATCCCGGACGGCTGGGGATGCGTACACATCGTAGCCGCCGAAGATCGGTGCGAAAGCCCACGCTTCGGAGATTCTGGTCTCGCTGATGGCCACTACATCTATGTTTAGTGACCTGAGGTCGTTGAGCAGGTGGTCCTGCTTAAATGATGACCCCAAGCCACGCGCATTTATGCTGCCTATTCTGAGTGAGGTCATGTTGAAATGGAGTGGAAAAGATGGGAAAGACCACTCACCTTACTTCTCGTAGAGGAAGTACGGTTTCTCCATCCTTTTCACTGCTTGTGGCCTCCTCAGGAAGGATGTCGTTATAAATCCTCCTGGAGAGTGCTTGTCGGAAGTCTCCGATGTCTTTGGGGAATTTTTGTTTTAGTGTCATGTACCTTTTTTGTGTGATGCAAGTGATTTGTATGTGTGGAGGTGGTGTGAACTTTTGGGTTGTTGTGTGGTCTTTTTCTGTGATGCTGGTGTTGTGTTGGATGTAGTGTAATAATTGGTTGTTCAAATTTAATGCTGTGTAGTGTGTATCGTTTTGGTAGTTTTGTTTTGTTTGCGTTTGTTGTGGGTTTGTTTGTTTCGCATTTTGGTGACTTTTGTGGTGTAGGTGATGGTGGTGTTGGGGTTAATGATGGTGATGCTGTTGGTGTTTGGGGTGATGGGGTTGGTGATGCTGGTGTGGATGGTGGCATGCCTGTCCTAACTTTTTTGTTTGATAGTTTATTTGTTTCCCTCTGTATTTTGTTTTTGGAGGGGGGGAGGATTTTTTTCTTTTTTGGCTTCTTTATCTTTTTTTTTTTTTTCCTGATACCGTTTCCCACTCCTCGTCGTCACAATCTGTCTCCAGTTGCGATAGGTCGAGGAGTGGAAAATCCTCCACGGGCGTTGGTTTTGGTTGGGGCGTGGTGGATGGCGCTGGTGCAAGATCTGGCGCGTTGGGTGGTGGTGGTGTTGGTTTTCCTACTGTTGCTGGGGTTGTTGCTGTTACAGTTGCTTCTGCTGTTGCAGCTACAGTTGTTGCTGCCATTTGTGCTGCTGGTGGTGTTGATGGTTGAGTCACTGGGGTGGGTAAGAGGGGTGGCCTCAACATTTTAGCCTGAGGGCAGAAAGCCCTTAGGTGGGTTCCTTCATCACAACCGAAAAACCTAGGCCTTCTGCCCTCGACGATTACGGTGAGGTGGCTGCCGTCAGTGAGCTCTGTTACCTCTGGGATCTCCTCAATGCTTTTTTGGTCCGCTTGGATCAGGAGCTCCATCCCAGATCCGGACCAGTTCACCTGCTTTTCTTTCGCTATTTCGATTATCTTGGTGTTGGCTTCGATGCCAGCGAGGACGGCAGCTATTAGCCAAGGAATTTCGATGGCCGGTGGAACGTGGGTGACCCTGATCTTTACGAGTCTCTGGCCAAAATAGCTTGGGACGAGTGTGAAGTCGTCACTACTTAATGGGGCCATGGAGTGTTTTCTAGCCTCCTGTTGTGTTTCAAAGAACACGTCCACGGTTCCATATTTCTGCCCACGTCTGATGTGGGTTTTTTTGGCCCACACATGTCCCAAAGCTTTTTGGATTTGGGACTCGGATTCCCGTTCCACTCGGCGGGATTTCATATTAATTGTTCGATAAGACACGGTGCATAGGCGCCGATGCTCCATTTTATTAGGTGTGTGTGGGGGAGGGCTGACCCTGTACCCATCTTTCTTTACCATTTTTTGGCCTCTTCTAATTCCTCCTGAGTTACCTGAAATACTTCGCACGTTTTTGCTAGTCTGGCAAAACTCAGGGTGGTTTTCTTAATGTCACGTGTTGCTGTTGTTGTTATCGTTATTTTTGTTATTATTAATTTTAGTTTCAGTTGTGGTGGTGGTGGCGTCAGTGGTGTTCGGTGTGGAAGAGTTCATTATGGTTGAATTCATTTCGATATCACGAGTTAATTTATTTTTTTCCTTTTGTTTCTGTTGTCGCGGTGGTGGTGGTGGTGGTGGTGATGGGGGTCGTGGTTGGGGAAGGAGGTTGTCGCGGTGGGAGGGGGCGGCTTTAACACCTGCAGTCATCGGTAATGGCGGGAAATTAATGTCTGCCTGAGACAAATTTAAAATATTACTACTGCTTATATTTTTTTTAGTGTTGGCAAACGTAGTAACATTTACAATGGTGGTGTCGGTGTGAGGTGTTAGTTTGTGAGAAAGGAGTGACTCTGAGTCAGCCATAATTTTTCAAAGAAAAAATTGTTTTGATAATTATAAATGTTTAAATTTGGGGCTCAAGACCCCAATCTTTTTGGGTGTCCTTTTCAGATAACAATGTATGTGCACTTATATACAGTTAACAATAAAAATGTTCTATGAATGGCAATTTTAAATAACTGAAAATAACGATTTCATTTATTGGCCACAAGGGCCGACATATAGGGGACAATACAAAAGACTGGGACAGTGGGGTTTTACAGGAAAATCGAGTAAACAATATGAATAAACAAAGTAACAATAACAAAGTAACAATAAAGTAAAAAGAAAATTACAAGAAAAAATTCAGGGTTCGCTCAGGTATCCCACCAGTCCTGAACGACCCGACGCTTCGAGAGCCCCTGGAAGGGCACCCCTCTCCTCTTCAAATTTACCTACCTACAGCCGCATGACCAGAGTAGGCCCACTCACACGGGCCATTCTCGCCACATTCACCCACCTTTCAGCAAATGTACTGGGGAGCAGCACTTCTCTCTCCACCCTCACCTTCCTTTCCAAGTGAAACTTGAAAAAGTTGATGAGGGATTGGCCGAAGAGAAAAGTGTTTCTCTTCAGTCCTTTCAACCTCGTTCACCATACAACCTCTTTCGCTACTGCCACCAGACAGAGGAAAATTGCCTGCCCTTCCTGGCCAAAAGAAGGCGGCGGGTCGATCTTCACTATGGACTCGGCCGATAGCCGGATCCGTTCTACACGCGACAACAGCTGTTCAACATAATTCCACAAGTCAGTAATGCACGGACACTGGACGAGTGCATGCAGAACGGTTTCGTCGCTCTGCGCGCATCTCGAACAGGTCCGTCTGACAGCACTTCGGTGCCTGTAGAGTTTATCTCCACCCGGCAGTGCCCCCCGGTGGCACTGCCAAGCGAGAGATTTTTGGAAATTATCCATCGTCTCCGGCTCGAAAGTCCTCCGGTACAGACTGGATAGTTCGACTTCGTTGACTCCCAGAGCTTCTTCGAGTGCGTCATCGCACTTGCCCACCACTAATCCGCTATAGAACTCGAGAGTGGAAGTTACACTGACCGCATTGCCCGCCTGGTAGAGGGCAGTGAGTGCCTGGCAACATTCCAAATGCCAGTCACCCAGTCTCGGTCTCTTCTTGACCCAGGACTGCAACTCAGTCAAAGAAACGAGCTGCAGAAAGGCCCGTCTGACAAACGGCGACCACACCTCTTCACCGTTTAGGCAGAATATCTGGAGATGCCGCAGCCTCAGCGCGTGCCTGCGCATCATTAGCCACGGCATGCCCAGCCCTCCACGTAGAGGATGCTGGCAGCAGATGGACCGCCTCACCAGCGGAACCTGACCCCTCCACAAGAATTTGAAGAGGAGCCGCTCCAAGATGGCCAGGCGCGAACGGAGGCAAGGGACGACAGTCAGACGGTAGTAGAAGACGGACGCGATGTACGCGTTCGCCACCTCCGATCTTTCAGTGATAGCTTCATCCCAGCCCATTTCTGGGTGAGACTGACTACCCTGCCCGTCACCTCGTCCCAATTCTTATCCACCGAACCAAACCCCTAGAAACTTTATCGGTCCGTCCGTCCAGCGCCTAACGACGCTGTTGGACGGCATGGACTTGCCTCTCAAGTGCAGAGTTGCAAGCCCACTGACTTTTCCGGGTTAAGTTTTGCTCCCGTCAACCTTTCATATTCCTCCAATAAGTTGCCGACCACCTCGATTTCTGAGGTGTCCGACACCATCACGGTGATGTCGTCCACATAAGCCGACACAGACTTTCCGCGTCCCGGTTCGAGCGGGATGCCCTGCAACAGCTCCAGCTTCCGCAGTAAAGGCTCGAGAGTCAATACGTACAGAAGGGAGGAGAGAGGGCATCCTTGACGGACCGATCGGGAGACCTGAAACAGTTCCGAGGGGTGGCCATTAATTTTGACAGTCGAGCAGGTGCCACTGTGCATTGCAGCGATCCAGCTTCTGAAGACGGGGCCGAAGCCAGCCGCCTTGAGTACAGCCTCCAGGTACCGATGGTCGATTCTATCGAATGCTTTCGATTGATCTGAATTGATCAGAACCCCACCGAAGCCAGGTTTAAACCCTACCCTCTCTATGATGTATCGCATTAGGTGGAGGTTGTCGTGTATGAACCTGGTTGGGATTGCGCAAAGTTGCGCCTCCCCAACCAAATCCCCGACGACAAGCGCCAACCTCTTCGCTAACACCCTGGCCAAAATCTTAAACTCTGTGTTGAGCAGAGTTATGGACGTGAAATTGTCTAATGTCTCCCTCTTGTTCTCGTCTTTGCTTATCAGCGTCACTACGCCACGTCTCACATAACTGGGAATACTCCCGTTTTGCTGCCAGTTGCAGTAGAGGGCTTCGAGGAGATTGGAGAACAAGTCTGGCATATTTACGTAAAGCTCGTAGGGCAGACCATCCAAACCGGGTGACTTGCGCCTCATGAAGCCTACAAGGGCATCCTGAATCTCGGCTGAAGTAATTGGCCTTTCGCAGCGCCCAGCGTCAGCCGTCGAGAGTTGCGCAAGCCATCGAGGTAGGGACTGAAGTCCGCCACCATCTCTGACTCAACTTCCCCCGAACAGCCGAGCAAAATGTTGGCGAAAGCCGTCACACATCCTCTTGGAATCGCTCAGTTCGAGCCCGTCTCGGTCCGTCAAAGACCGAATCGTCCTTTTATTACCACGATGCGCCTCTGCCACGCGGGCCCATCGAACAGCTTTGGTTCCCTCGTTTCTCCGAGCACGCGCCTTAGCTCTGACCATGCAACCTTCGTGTTTCGCATTGAAGAAATGGTATAATGCCATTCTCGCCGCTAGCACATCAGTTGCAATGCCACTACCAATAGCCTCGTCTAACTTATCTACCAACTCTCCCTCCTTGCTATTTTTCTCTAATGCTACTTCTTTGCTAAACTCTATCGACATTACTGTAATCTCTCATTTGAGAGCCCCCCCCCCCCACCATCTATTGTTGACGACGCCCCCTGTCAACTTTTTCTTAACTAAATTGTTGACCTGGTCCCTGTAAGCCTTACGTGCCGGAAATGACATGTTTAGCTACCAGTAACCAGGTCCTAACCTACGCGTCTTATCTAGGCCGACCATACAGATCACAAACTTGTGATCTGAATAGGCGACCGTTTCAAAACGTGGACAGCTTACACTATTTCTGTTTATTTTCCTAATGAATATCCTGTCGATATACGATCTAGATGACCCTATGCGGTTAGGCCAGATCCACACAGGCGCATTATGGAAATCTAGTCGGTACCTGTCAGACAGTTGGAACTGGCTGATCAGGTTCTTGAGGCTTTTACACCCCCCGCTCCTATCGGATACTCCCACACAGTCCCAGCGTGCGTCTAAGATGCCGTTCCAGTCCCCTGCTAACAGTAAAGGGCGAGACGTACCCAGAAAGGCTTCCAGGCGTCTATAGAAGTCCGGCCGTCCTGCCTCAGTAGGGGCATAGACTACCACCAGTCTAAAGACACCACCTTCATTATTGTTCACGTCCAGGACCACCAACTTCCCGTCCGGGTCCCGGAATATCGACCTTACCTCGAGATCCAGGCCTTTCCTAAACAGCACTGCCACCCCGCCTCCCATTCCCAGCTGGCTAACAGATGCAAAGATCTGATAGTCGTCGAAAATGGGAGCTAGTGCGCGCGTGTCGGAAATCCTGGTCTCGCTGGCTGCAATTACATCCATTTCTATAGACCTCAGGTCGTTGAGCAGGTGACCCTGCTTCCAGGACGATCCCAGGCTTCGAACATTTAAACATCCTACTCTTAATACGGCCATGTTGGCAGGTTAAACAGAGAGAGAGGAAGGTTTACTTACCTTCCGGGGTCTTGTGAAGGTCGGGTTGTTCGACTTCCATAGTTAGTGGGGTTTCTTTTGGGAACCCCTTTAAAAGTCTTGAAGTGGGTTTTACGTTCGGGGTTCCCACGTCCCGAGGAAAGCTGTCTCGTATTTCTTTGAATATGTCGAGCGACATTCGCACCAGAACCAAATCTTCCGGCACGCGAAATGTGCTCGATTTAAAACTTTCCCCCTCTTTTTGTATATTTTCATTTCGTGCTACGAGGGCCATCAGTTCCTTCTTGGCCCTCCTGACGAGCACCACGAAGTTTTGTATGTTTTGTTGGTGTGATTTTATTTGTTTGCATGGCTGTGGTGGTGATGGTGATGGTGGTGTTGATGTTGGTGTTATTTGAGAGATGTTTGCGTGGGTGGTGTCTGCGTTTTTTAATGTGGGTGATTTTGTGCTTTGTTGAGGGTTTTTTTTCTTTTTGTGTTTCCTTTTTTGTATTTTGGGGGATTTTGGTTTTCCCTCATCTTCACTACTGGTAGATGAGGGGTCTGTGTCTGTAAGTGTGTCTGTATGTATGTATATGGTTTTATTGGTGTGTGTACTTTTGGGGGGAGGGGGAATTTGACAGCTTTCCTCGTTTCCCTCCTGGGTGCTCAATGTTGGGGGTGGTCTTTCTATTGGTGTTGTTGTTGGTGGTTTTGCCGGTGCTGGTGTTGGTTGTGGTCCTCGCCCCGGCGTCGGCAGCAGTGGAGCGTTTCGACCCCTTGCCTTTTTCAGCAGTTGAGGGCAGAAGGCTCGCAAATGGGTTTTTTCCCCACAAACAAAACACTGTGGCCTTTCGCCTTCGGTCATAATGTGAATGACCGTCCCATTCTGAAGGCGGATGTGGTCCGGGATTGTCTTCACATTCTCGGGCCTGATCTGGAGAAGGATCTCCAGGTCAACCCCGGACCAGTCCTCTCTGGCCGTTCTGGTCACTTCTATAGGGACGGTATCCGTCCCCTCCACAATCACACATCCCAGAAGCCACCACAGGTCAAGTCCTTGTGGGATTCTGGGAATGCGGAGACGGGCCGTTCTTTTTCCCATGTGGGAGGGGTACATCATGATCTTGCTGGTTTTGCAAGGAGTCATAGCGTGTTTCATAGCGAGGGCATCTGACTTGAACAACACCGAAATGGTGCCGTACTGTCTGCCCCTCTCTATGTATTCGGTGTCTTCTCTGATGCACCTCAGCGCGACTTCGACATCTTCTTGTGGGATTAAAGCTGCCCTTTTTGTTTGTGCTGAGATGCATCTATAATGCACCGTTCTGCGCTCCACTGCCTCAATAGCTTCTACCGGGACAGTTAAGTTGGCCCAGGTTTGCTCTTGCTTTATGAGCTTCCATGCCTGGGCCAACTTTTCATGTTTGTTTGAGAGGTCCATGTTGAATCATGGCCTCTTTTTTGCTGCTGTCGCAGCGAAAGTGTTCTTCTTGTTTTTGTTGGGGGTGTTGTTGTCGTTGTCGTTGTTCTTGTTGGTGTTCTGGTTATCACTGTCGCTGTTATCATTGTTGTCTTTGTTGCCACCGTTGTTCTCGGTGCAGTTGGTATTGTTTCTGTTGGTGTTGTCACTATTTGTTTTCATGTTAGTGGTGTTGATATTGTTGTTGCCTTTGTTATTTTTTTTTTTTTGTTATCTGTATTTTCGTTGTCGCTGTTACTGTCATTTTTTTCAAAATTAGAGTTCTCATTGGTATCATCGGTGTCTTTGTTTACCTTGTTTGTGGTGGTGTTTGTGTTATCAATGTGTGTTAATTTCGCTGTAGCGCTCCTCTCAACTTCTACGTCGTTGTGGCACGACAGCAGAAATATCGCTGGGGGGCGTGGCTCAGCCATGTTATTTTTTTCTCCGTAAATTTGTTAACATGTAAA
>OZ024744.1:20056597-20059097 GCA_964016885.1 Eledone cirrhosa | reverse complement strand
TGTCTTTCATTGTTTCGAGATCAATAAATAAAGTACCAGTCTAATACTGAGGATCGGTTCTTTGTCTATCTCTATTTCTCTCTTTCTTTCTCTGGGAAAAAAAATCGGTTTTTCTCAAGCTAGAAAGGGATGGTCTCCACCGGGTATAAATACCCGGGACATGCCGTATATCACGACATCATCCCTACAACTCTATCAGGAGTCAAGTGCACAGCATCACGGGCATTTACCACAGTAAAAGCAAAATAGTCGAAAGGATATGGTAAATGACATTTCGATTCCATTGTATATTGATGTTTCATTAATATTGCATATCGCAATTCACAGCAATTGTCAGAAGTAATAGGTTTCAGTAAGATCATATGGAAATCTTATCTCAGAAAGACTGGTGTCCTATCCATGGGCAACAGATTTGTATCTTGTATACACTTAATTCCATTTAAAAAAATGAAACTACCACCTCGTTTTCTCTAAGGCTTACTATACACACCTACAATTCGGGTTTAACCGAATTTAGTCCTTTACATTCTTAGTGTCGCTGCTGGTTAACCCCTGATACTTTGTAAAATTGAATTCATGGTAACGGCAGCTTGAATATCACAGAACATTAAATCTGACGTTCTAACGACTTTACATAGTTGTTGGTAGATCAATTCTATTGCAGAGAAGTGTTATGATGTCAAATAATCTTTAACATTTTATAATGATTTAGCAGAAAAATATCTTAAAAACAGGTTTGTTAATTCAAATGTATATAATGCCTTTACTAATGAACAGATCGCTGTGAAAATCAGCAACATTATGCAATCATACTACTGCTTTATGTGATTCAAGAATGTCTTATTAGTGCAGTTTCAGGTGGTACAGGACGTTAAAGGTTAACCAAGTGATTAAAGTTAACAACACATACTTACATGCACAAATCCACATACATACACATTCACACACACACGCACACTCACACACACACTCCCTCTCTTTCTCTCACACACGCACACACACACACACATATCTCTCTCTCTCAACTATCTCTCTCTCTCTTTCTCTCTCTCACACACACACACAATTACAGTCATGCTTTAGGGATATTGTCTCAGTAGTACTGATAATATCCAGAAACATATAAAAGAACACTCCATAATTAACTGCAAGTGATTAACATCGTATCCAGGAGAAAAATTGTTTCTCATCTATTTTAGCGGACACGGTCTTCCGTTCCACCCAGAAATAATTTAGTTAAACCATCACATCGCAGAAAAAACTGGTTCTGGAATTTAATTTAATGTTTTTATATCTCAAAACCAGAGAGAAAAGTTTGAGCTGTACATTATAAATAGCGTTTCTAATTTAGGTTCTTGATCAAGAATTTTAGTGGGCTGGGAATTGAAAATAGATTAATCGATTCTAGTACATGTCTGGTACTAAATTAATCGATTACAGAAGGATGAGATGCAAAGTTGGCCTGGGATGGATTTGAACTGAGTATTTAAAGAGCGGGAATAAATGTCACAATGCATTTTGTTGGAACTAACGACTACCAATTTGGTACCTTTTAAATATGAATATACATAAATAACAGTTTCTGATTTAGGGGCGGGGCAAATATTTTGTTGGAGAGGGGAAAGTCGATTTAATCGACCCCAGTGTGTTACTGATACTTTATTTTATTGACCCTGTAAGGATGAAAGGCAAAGCTAACCTCGGCTGGATTTGAACTCAGAACGTAAAGGGACGTAACTATATGCTTCAAAGCATGTTGTCCGACGCTCTACCGACACAACCAGTCCACTGCCCTGGTGAAAATACGAGGGTCGACTGGTTTATTTTTCAATATAGTCCACGGAAACAAACAATTCAGTTATCAATAATAAGAGTTGAAATTAATACATGTAAGATTTCACAGCACTAGCAACAATCCTTCCTAGTCAGCCTATTTCACCCGACCCTCTTGCATAAATAATGCAAATGAAGGCATAAATATAAAGCGATTGTAGCAGTTCACATTAGACTACTGTGAAAATATGTTATTAATTAACAAACGAATAGCTAATTAATGGAATTAATTAATGACAAGATTAAATGTTAATTATTATAATAAGGAAATATATTTTCAAACCTTCAGATCACATACGCAATTATTCAAATCTTACTGATGTTGCTAAAAGTTCGCGATCAATGCTATGATTAACTGGTCAGACTCTTGACATGGCTGCTTATTAGAGAAGAAAGGACGTAGATGTGAGACTAGGCGGAGGTTTCATTAACATTCCTCACAGTACTTACCTACATTCCTTTACTTAGAGAGAAGGTGCCTGGCTTAATGGTTAAGATGTTCAGCTCAGGAAGCGTAATTAAGTGGATTCGATTCCAAGACCAGCTGACTCGTTGTGTCTTAAACTATGGCGTTACATTTAACGTCACTCTAATTTATTTAGTTGCAAATGTGTGCCCGCATCAGCTGAAGGTTACATTTGCGATGGACTAGCGTTGCGTCCAGGAG
>OZ024744.1:20049097-20051597 GCA_964016885.1 Eledone cirrhosa | reverse complement strand
GGCGAGGCTATGATAGAAGACACTTCCTTTAGTTGCGGCGTGGTGAAATCAAATCCAATGGCATGTTTTTTTTGTTTTTTTCTTTATCATAATGACATGGCATATTAATAAGAATATCATGTTTTAATCAATTAAACCAGGGGCATGTACAAGCGACCCGCGGGCCACAATCCGACCCGCCAGACCAGTCAGAGTGACCTCCGATGACCGTTTTTAATTTTTACCTTGTAGGCCTATTTAGAATATTTTTCGTAACCGTAATACATCTGTTAGTTGTCCTATACTAAAGGGCTTCACTGATAGGTTATGTGTGTTATAATTTCCCAGCTCCATATTATGGAAAGAAGTTGTGGTGGATCTTTGGAATAGTGCTTAATAAATAGGAATGGCCCTAATAGTTGTTCCAATGTTCAAAATGGCCCGCCAATGGAATATGTTTGCACACCCCTGTACTAAACCATCTTTAACGATATATATATATATATATTGTCTGAATCTTTAAGCCTCCAGAACTTAACATTGGTTTTATCAACGCAGCCGTACATTGTAAAAACCCGACAGGAAATTTGAAACAACCTCTTTAAACACGTATGAAATCCTATTGTAGATCCCCTGCCATGTAATCCGTTAATTATTTGATATTTACCGTTGAAATCTAATCTTCAAAATTGGCTCAAATTTTATTGGAATTCCCAAATTATTTGAATTCGAAATAAATCAACGGTCGCAATTGCTTGATTATTGCTGACATTTTTAGAAGTTCTTATATCATAATTATTGATTGAAGCAGCAATATTTATAAAATCTCTAACATACATACAATTTCACTACAAAATTCACAAGTGACATGAAAGGTAAAACGATATAAAACCCACAGTGCAATCATAAGTACAACATTAGACCAATAAAAATGAACAGCAACAATAGTGTATTAACAATAGGTTCAAACCATCAATGAATGTGTCAATCATATTTGTACCTCCAAAGCTCTTCTCAAGAAAGTAGAATTAACAATAAAATAACACAGCGTATAATGCATTGCAAATGGTTGTACTTATACCTCATCCACAAACAAACTACTCAAATAAAATAAAATAAGCACTGAATATGAACGACTGTTTGGACATGCGAGCCATACAGTTTGTTGCTGCAGTTGGTTTCAATTTCCACATTTCTTGTCACTACACGACAAACCACGTATAAACTCCTAGATACATATATGGAGGCTCGTTGCCTAGTGGTAAGGTTGTTGAGCATACAATCATAATGTTGTGGGCTCGATTCTTGGACTGGATTGTGTGTGGTGTTCTTGAGCAAAATATTTCAGGTTGCTCCAGTAAACTCAGCTAAAAATGAGTACCAGCAATAGATGGTGGTTTAAACCTGTGATGGACTGGCGTCCTGTCCAGGGGAAAGTCTTGTACTCTCAGTCGCTTTATGCAACGGAAACAGGTATAAGCACCGGGCTGATTAGCTTAAAAATTCTAAGTAAGAACATCTTCACATAGAAATAGCCACAACATCGCAGGAATCGAAGGAGCCACTCTCTTTATTGAGTATAGATGTACCATAATTGTGACTCTCTGGACATGTCTACCTTGCATGTCACTACTGTGACAACTATTACTGAACCTGCAGTCAGGCCTTCAACATGGAATGGAATGAAATACGTGTTCCTATGGTTCAACTAACGGGACAGCCTGCGGGTGAAATTAACGTGTATAGCTTTAAGGTAGGTTTCAGGGATATTCAGCGTGACACACTGAGGCACAAACCTGGGGATTTAATTCAGAATGGAGTGGAGCAACGTCAAATTAATATGTTTTCACAAGCCAGAACAAACCACTGAGAATCAAACACGACTTCACGATAGTGAGTCGCAAAACTTTAACCATTAAGCCACCCACTTTCATACCTCAGTTTCACGTAGAGAAAATACAACCGGCAAGAGAGATCTGCTGGGCCATAAGGAAATTCAATCGGCAACCTGGGGCCTTTGAACAACAACCACAACACTGGAAGTATTAACACCATCATTGCCATCTTCTACACTATCACCATCACAATTAATGCCACAACTATCACCACCACCAACACTACAAACACTACCGCCTACACCTCAACTACTACCAAGACCAACCCAGCCATCACCACTACCAACATCAACACCACAACTACTACCAATACCACCGCCAGCACAACCATCACCACAAACACTACTACTATCACCACAACCAGCACAACCATCATCCCCATCATCACATCAAACACAACCACTACCAACATCACCACCATCACCATCACCATCACCACCACTAACATCACCACCACTACCTACACCACCACCACCATCAATGCCGCCATCACCACCACCCCCACCGCCATCACCACCGCCACCACCACTACCACCACCAACACCAACAACAACAACACCACCACCACCATCAGCAATACCATTCAACTCTAGCCCAATCCTGGCCAGTGATTATATTCCTATTAT
>OZ024744.1:20031597-20046597 GCA_964016885.1 Eledone cirrhosa | reverse complement strand
AAGGTTCATATATGGAGGGTTTGTAGACAATAATAGTAATGATAGCCTGAGAGAAATTCTTACAATCGGTCAGCACTATGTATGTATCTTCGGGAGGACTTTGACATGAGCATTATAGAGAATCCCTAAAAGTGCTTTACCCGAGTATTCCACGGATGTATTTTATCAGGTATGGATGTCTTTGAAATGTATGACGTGAGACAAAACCCCCCAGTACGCACTGGTTTAAAACCCGTGCACTGCTGATCTGTGGATTTACGTATAAGAGCTGCAATCAGGTAAGGGACAGATATGGATGTCGGCCGGGCTTCTTGTGAAGATCGAATCTACGTCTTCTTTTGACGAGGAAGAACTGAAAGCTGTGATGGAGGAAGTGGTGAAGATGGACTATGGCACAGAACTCTTCGTTTCAGAACAAAACTTCATCAATTTCCACCACAACCACATTAAGAGAGCTAAGTTTAGAAATGGTGGTACTGTTCCTCCTTTCATGGCAATTTTATGAAATATAGGTCATAATGATCACTATCATCACCATCATCACCATCATCACCACCATCACCATCAACACCATCATCATCATCATCATCATCGTCACCATCAGAAGCAACAGTAGCGGCATTTAATGTCCGGTTTCCCTGTTAGCCAAGTTTAAAAATTGGTGGTCACAGAAGAAGTTAGTACTCAACCAGAGCTACTGACCTCCCTGTTAGGCCAGTGGCCTGCATCTTGTCTACCTACTGACCTCTCTGTTAGGCCAGTAGCCTGCATCTTGCCTACCTACTTTACCTGCACTGATTGCAATCTATCGTGACACCAACACCAGGTAGGTTGCTGTCTTTTACAGCTGACATTCTAAAAATCAAGGATTCAAACGTTGGGAATAGCAAGGACCCTCCAGTTGTGTATCATGAAAAATGCACCCAGTTCAACCTGTAAGATGATAGGAAGGGCATCTAACTGTAGAAAACCTGCCGTAAATAGGGTTGAAAGAATGTTTTTGTCAAGGACGTGTCAACCTCTCTTGTATTGTAAAATGTCTGGTAATTGTTGGCGGATATTAAAAACACAATTGAGCTAATGCACTTCCCTATGATGAGAGGTTTGATTTGTGTCACGTGGGTCGAATCATGCTATGAGTGGCCCCGAATCATGTTTTGGCTCCTTTCATATTACTATAGAGTGTAGGCGGCCCCTGGCTTAGTGGATAGAGAATTGGATTCGCAATCGTGTGGTTACGAGTTCGATTCCTTGAACAATGTGTTATGTCTTTATTTCACGTTGTTCTGCCAGGAGTTGTGACTAGTAGACAGTATCAGTAATGGAAAGATCAATGGAAACATTGTTTACTCGGTCCGATTTGTCGAAGACTCCAGCCCCCCAACCCAGACTCGGTAAGCGAATGAGATATGGGATGTTGTCGATAGATTCCCTCTCTTCTATATAGCTGTTCTGTTGGGTGAGGGAGAGAGAGAGAGAGAGAGAGAGAGAGAGAGAGAGACAGCTGGTGTTCTGTCGGTGAGAATTCCAGTTGTTTGATGAACAACAGAACTGCTCGTAAAAATAACGTGTAAGTGTCGTAACATTCCACAGACACATGTACCCATAACACAATCCCCAGGGAGATTCAGCGCGACACTGTGTTACGTGACTGGTTCCACGAATTACAAGTACAACTCATTTTACCACCTAAATGGAGTGGAGCAACGTTAAATAAAGTGCCTTGCTCAAGGAATCAACACCTCGCTGGGAATCGAACTCATGAGTCGAACACTCTAACCGCTAAGCCACGTTCCTCCACACGAACCTTTTAGTATACATTTAATTTGCTCTATTTATTGTTTTGTTGATATTACCCTTTTACCCAACGTAAATATATATTTAAATGTCTAAATTCTGTTTCGAGCCCGAGGCCTGATCAGGCCGGTGCTACAACACTAGAGGTCAGTTACGGTCAGACCTGGATAGGGGATTGTCTCCACCAGGTTTACAATGCTCAAGAAATGCTGTATATAACTACAGCGGCCCTACAACGGCACTACCTCGGCACTACCGTGGCATTATCGAGGTCCTACAATAACCTTACAGCGGCCCTCTCGAGATACTACCAACGCCCAACCACCACCCTACCAACGCCCTACCACAGCCCTACCACGGCCCTACCTCGGCCCTACCACGGCCCTACCACCACCCTACCACCACCCTACCACCGCCTTACCAGAGCCCTACCACCACCCTACCACAACACTATCACCACCCTACCATCGCCCTACCTCGGCCCTACCACCGCCCTACCACCATCCTACCACGGCCATATCGAGGTACTATCGCAGCCCTACCACGGCCCTACCACAACCTTACCACAACACTACCACGGCCCAACCACCAACATACCACGCCATATCGAGGTACTACCGCAGCCCTACAAGTGTCCTACAGCTCCGTCGGGAATTATGACTCCATACAATTTCAAATAAATAGCCCACCGTTTGTTTATGTTGTTTGTGTTTTACCTTCTACAGACATCAGTGATTTCCTGATAATTGTAGAATTGCAGAATCGGTAGAGCGTCGAACGAAATGGTTTCTATCATTCTTGTCAGCACTTTTACGTTCTGAGTTGGAATTACGCCGAGAACAACCCTCACTTTCAACCACCCCACACTGCTGAACCTCAGTGTAACCCAATTTATAAAAATAACAGTAAACCACACCCCCCCACGTCTAACCACCACCACCACATCTACTACTACTACTACCACCACCACCACTACTACTACTACTACTACTACTACTACTACTACTACTACTACTACTACTACTACTACTACTACTACTGCTGCTGCTACTACTACTATCTATCAATTGTGTATTGTATTTACTGCTCTCTGCCGTGCAATAAAATACTATTATATCTGCTGTAGTGTATAAGTTAATAGTCTCATAAAAACCAAAAGAAATCCATACAAAGAGTTGGATATATACATACACACATGCATATATATATATATATATATATATATATATATATATATATATACACAAATAAACACAGATATATATGTGTAATTACATAAACATGTATCTATTAATGGAAATCAATTAATGACTCTCACGATTTCTCTCTGTATGTATATCTACAACGACCTATCTATCTATATACCTGTCGATCTATCTATATATCTATCTATCTATCTATCTATCTATCTACTTATCTGAGGGCGCTGAGGCGCTCACAGCCCTCTACTAAGCGGAAACGACAATCAGCGGAAACTCCACGTCAGTATTCTATAAGCGATTAGTGGAGGATATGTCCAACGACATTCTCGGGGTAACTATAAGCATCGAGGAGGATGAGCTGAGAAGTCTGATGGCGAGGACTTTCCATCCAGGACCTATGTATAACTTCCAGAGGTCCCTGGCCTGGCTACCGAGGAGCTCTACCAGTTCGAGACAAAATCTACAGGCACGGACGCCCTGGCAGGGATCTTTCCAAAAGGATCTGTCCAAGATGCGAGCAGGACATTGAAACCGTTCTGCATGCAACTCTACAGTACCCAAGGGTGACCAACCTGTGGAACTATGTCGAACAGCTACTGTCACGTGTGGGACAAATTGTTTGTCAGCCGAGTAGATCATGAGGACCACCCCGCCGCCTTCATTTAAGAATGAAGGAGAGGCGGTTTTCCTCTGTCTGGTGGCTATGGCGGAAGAGGTAATGTGGTGGACAAGGTTAAAAGGACTGAGGGCAAACACCCTTCTCTCCGGACAACAACTCGTCCCCTTCTTTAAGTACCACTACAGAAGGCAGGTAAGAGTGGAGAGAGAGGTGCTACACCCCAGTAAAGTCGCTGAAAGGTGGGTGAATGTGACGAAAATGGCCCGAGTGAATGGGCCATCTCTGTATATAAACCTGTAGGTTGAAGAAGACAAACAGAGGGAAGACGGGAACCACCTACAAAACGTTCTCTTTGTATTGAGGGTTGTTCTATCTACGAGGTGTACAACAACCCCGCAGTAACGTTCCCCCTATCGGGTACTTCTATTGTTATTGTATTTTATATATAGTTTATTTTAATTTATTAATGTTAAAGTTATACAATTTTTATGTAAAACCCCGCATTAACATCTTGTAATGTCCCATTTCTTGGGATCCCTTCTGGCAAATAAAGAAACGTATCTATCTATCTATCTATCTATAAATCTATCTATCTATCTATCTATCTATCTATCTATCTATCTATCTATCTATTGTGATAACATTTTACACGTTTTTATTGTATGTAAACTTCCCCCTTTGTATTTGTCCCCTTCTTTTGTGCCCCTGTGGCTAATAAAGAAATATATCTATCTATCTATCTATCTATATATATATATATCTATCTATCTATCTATCTATCTATCTATATATATATATATCTATGCGTAGAGGAGGATGAACTGGCCAGTCTGTTCGGTAGGACCTTCCGCCCGGGAACAATGGACAACTTCCAAAAGTCCCGAGCCTGGCAGTGCTACCGAGGAGCTCTACCAGTTCAAGACACGGGCGCCCGGGCAGAGACCCTTAAAAAAAGATCTGTCTGAGATGCGTGCGCGACGAGGAAACCGTCGCGCACGCATTTGTACACTATCCGGGCATTACCGACCTGTGGGGCTATGTAGAACGACTATTGTCGCGGGTGGGACCAATCCAGTTGACCACCGAGTCCATTGTCATGATCAAACCGCCACCCTCCTTCAACATCGAGGGAGAGGCGGTTTTCCTATGTGTTATGACTATGGTGAAAGAGGTTATATTGTGGGCGAGGTTAAAAGGGCTGAGGTCAGACACCATTCTCTCCGGCAAACAACTGATTCGTTATTTCAAATATCATTGTGGAAGAAGAACCAGGATGGAGAGAGAGGTGCTGTACCCCAGCAAATTTTATAAAAGGTGGGTGAATGTGGCAAAGATGACCCGGGTGGTTGGGCCTTCTCTATATATAAGCCTGTAAGTTGAGGAAAAAGAGGAAGCGACGAAGCAAGTATTCATTCTTGGTGCTCCTGGAGATGAGGGTTGTACATTTTTTCGGGGTGTGTACAACCCCTGTGTAACGCCTCCCTCCTATGTAAACTCCCCATTTGTATTTGTCCCCTTCTTTTGTGCCCTTGTGGCTAATAAAGAAATGTATCTATCTATCTATCTATATATGTATTTATCTATTTATCTATCTATTTGGACACATGCGTGAAACTTGCTGGGTAACTTGCCTAAATTTCTATAGAAATTCATAACTGTGAACCTTCCTTGTTATATCAACTTGTAGAGGGACTGCCAGGTCAAATTTTGATCTGGTCAGTCTCTCAAAATATTCTACGTCTTTAGGCGAAATAGTACATAAAAAGTTTTTTGGGGAAAAGCTAACATTTAAAAAAAAATGGCTGAAGCTTCTTCACCAACATTCGAAGGAGGAAAAGGGAGGATGTGATTACAGCTTCCCCCTGCCACTATCATAGTAGCAGATATCAAAGACAAAGGTCAGCCAGAAGAAGGATTTTCTCCACCCGCTGACCGACAACTTGATGTTGCCATGGCAACAAACCAAAATAACACAACCAGCGGCACCAGCAACAACAATAACAACAATGCTATGAACGAAAACACATCACAAATGATTTCAGCAAACACAGATCAAGCAATTGAGAACTACAAAAACAACAACAACAACAATAACGACAACAATGACAACAACAACAACAGCAACAATGATGACAACAACACCAACAGCAGCAACATTAATGACAACAACACCAACAAGAACAACTCCACAAACGAGGATAAAAAGGTCTCGTTTGCACAAACTGTTCAAAATACAGATTGACATCTCTAATGCCGGAGAATGTTGATGAAGATACAGTAATTTCGGTAGGAAAGTGCTCCAGGGGCATACTCAACGGTACAAGCTTAGAAGTTCTGGTCCAAATGAGACCAGAACGGATAGGTAGAATACCACAACGTATGCCTCTGGATGGAAATTCCTACATAAACATATCTGTTGAGGGTAGGCGGCCTTCATGTACCACTGTTTAAGCAGTGGTCACCTGAGGGCTTCCTGTCCTCAATTAACTGCAGTAAAAAAAGGCACTACTGCCGACACCCAACAGAACAACACAACCACCACCACAACAACAACAACACACAAAACAAACCAAACTGCAAACACGGTCCCACCCAACCCCTCCCCACCTAAAACAACTCCAGAAACACCCACACACATAACAGCTTCTCAAAATGTACCCCTACCCAACAACACGGATGAGGCCTAATCATCGTCACCCAGTTACGATGAGGGAGAGCCTTTCCGACCAGTAAAAAGAAAAAAGAAAAGACATAACACAAATAAAAATGCAACAAACACACAAACACCAATACAAGTGACGCAAACAGCACAAACACAAACACCCTCTCCTGAAAACAAAACACCTACTACAAAACGTAAAAACACACAAGAACCACAGAAAAAAAAACAACACAACACAACAAAAATGTTACACCTACATAAATACTAACAATAACACTTTAACAGACACCATATATAAAAACCCTTCGGTGGAGACCGAAGGAAAACTTTTACACACTCTGCGGAGAATCCTAACCTTAAAATGATTTGAATCTCCATGGACACACATAAACAGTTAAAAGAAGAATTTCCTAACGACGTAGGCAACCCCTGCGTCAAACCCTATAACCGCGTCCTTTTGAAATGTTTCCCCACCTCAACCCCACATGACACCTCCTACCCACTAAATATCTCCGTCCCCACCCCGCCAGAGACCACCACACCACCAAACAACCCCCCCAACACCCCCATGGAAATTGTGCAGCCTGGTCCGCAGGAAACGAAGAGGTGAGTGATTTCTTTTCCTCTTCTTTTAACTTTTCAACACCAACATGGCCAATATAAGAGTTGGATGTGTGAATGTACACGGCCTGGTTGGACGTGTGAATGTACGCCCTGGCAACAGGGCAAACTCTTAAACGACCTCAGGTCACACAGTATGAATGTAGTAGCCATTTGCGAGTTCAGGATCGACAGCGAGCGACAACTGACCCCCATCTTCGACGACTTTGAGATCTACGCATCTCCCTGTCAGCCGGGAGGTGGGGGTGGGGTTGCCGTTTTGCTGCGGAAACACCTGGACCTCGTAACACAGATGGTACATCTGGACCCGGAGAGTCGGCTGGTGGTCCTAGACGTTGACGGTAGTGAAGGTGGAGCCTTCAGGCTGGTGGCCGAATATGCCCCATCCGGGACACCGCGGCCAGACTTCTTCAAACGTCTAGAGACTTTTCTGGGAACGTTCCGCTCCCTGATGTTCGTGGGGGACTGGAATGGAATCATAGAGGCACGTTGGGACTATGTGGGAGCATGTCCCGATAGAAGGGGCTGTAACAGCCTCAAACAGTTAATCGGCTGATTTGACTCTGGCCGATAGATATGGACTAGATTTTCTGACTGTGCCACTGTGGACGTGGAGTAATCGTAGCGGAACATCTAGATCGTACCTAGACAGGGTTCTAGTTAGAAAGAAGGATAGGGACATGTTAAGCTGTCCACAAATGTTCATGGTTGCCTATTCAGATCACAAATTAGTGACCTGCTTAGTCAACCTTGACAAAACCATAGACAGGAACCTGGCTACTGGAAGCTGAACTTGTCGTTACCGACATGCAAAGCCTACAGTAAACGGATTAGCACTTTAGTTAAGCAGCACTTGACGGGGGCCATTGTCAACAACAGAGGGCAGTTAGATTCGATTCGATAGGTTTTAGTAAAGAATTAGTGTTAAATAGAAATAAGACCGAAAAGGAACTCGTAGATAATGTAGAAGAGGCACTTAGGAGTGGCAACGTAGCCAGCGTGCTAGCGACGAGAACGGCCTTGGACCAGTTCTTCGACGCAAAGCATGAAGGCTGCGTTGTCATAAGCAAAATACGTGCTCTAGGAAACGAGGGAGCGAAAGCTGTTAACTGGGCCCGAGTGATGGAGGCGAAAAGTGGCAACAAGTCCAAGATTTGGTCTTTGAAGGACCAAGACGGACACGTGATACGTAAGCCGAAGTAAATGTGCGCGGCCTTTCAGCGGCACTTTGCTCAACTGTTCGGGCAGGGCGGCGAGCCAGGAGGGCTATGGATTTCGTATCATACCTCGACGGCCTACCGCAACTCTCGGACAGCGAGGCGAAGTTCTGCGAAAGGCTGATTTCGGCCGCTGAGATAGGGTACGTGCTGAGCCAATGCGGCAAACGCAAATCTCCAGGTCTCGACGGTCTATCCTACGAATTTTACGTAGCAATGCCGGACTTGTTCTCCGGTCTCCTGGAAGCGGTCTACTGCAACTAGAAGCAGAACGGGAGAATTCCCAGTTCTGTGACCAAGGGCGTAATCGCGTTAGTCAAGAAGGACGATAACAAAGGGGATGACATAGGCAACTTCCGGCCCATAACTCTGTTCAACACAGAGTTACAGATTTTGGCCAAGGTGTTGGCAAAGAGGCTGGCGCTTGTCGTCGAAATCCTGGTGTGAGAAGCGCAGACATGCGCAATCCCGACCAGGTCCATACACGACAACCTCCACCATATGCGATAATACATCATAGAGAGGGTAGGGTGGAAATCCGGCTTCGGTGGGGCCCTGATCAACTTGGATCAGTCTAAGGCTTTCGATAGGGTTGACCATCGTTACCTGGATCCGGTGCTCGAGGCGGCAGGCTTCGGTCCCGTGTTCAGGGGCTGGATTGCTGCAATGCACAACAGCAACATCTGCTCAAGCGTCAAGGTGAACGGCTACCTCTCGGAGCCGTTCCATATCACGCGATCCATCCGACAGGGATGCCCTCTCTCCTCCCTTCTCTACGTGTTGACTCTCGAGCCAATACTGCGGAAGTTGGAGCTATTGCAGGGCATCCCTCTGGAAACGGGACTGCGAAAAGCGGCGTCGGCCTACGCCGACGAGGTGACAGTAATGGTGTCGAGCACCTCGGGGAGATAGGCACCTTACTGGAGGAATACGAAAGGTTCACAGGAGCGAAGCGGAACCGGGACAAATCCGTCGGTTTGCAACTCGGAACGTGGAGAGGCAAACCGATGCCTTCCGATGACGTCGTCGGACGGTGGACGGAAGGACCGGTAAAGCTGCTCGGGGTCTGGTTTGGTCCAGACCCCCAGTTGGAGAAGAACTGGAACGAGGTGACGGCCAAGGTGTTTGCCCTCACCCAGAAGTGGGCCGAGTGCAAACTATCCTTGAAAGGTCGAGCGAAGGTGGCGAACACTTTTATAGCGACCGTCATCTACTACCGCTTGGCCGTTGTGCCTTGTCCAGCCAAAACGCTCACCAAAATGGAGCGCGCGCTCTTCCAATTCCTTTGGAAGAAAGGGGTTCCTTTGGTGAGAAGATCCATCTGGTGCCAACACCCTTCAAACGGAGGGCTGGGGATGCTGTGGCTGACGATGCGCAAACACGCGCTCAGGCTGCGGCACCTCCACGTATTCCTCACTAGACAACCGGTGTGGGCCCCTTCGTGAGGCGAGCCTTCCCACGACTCGTCTCGCTGACCGAGCTGTAGTCTTGGGTCAAGCAAAGACCGAGGAAAATGAGCGACTGGCACATCGAATGTGCTCAGGCGCTCAGTCCTCTGACAAACGGACCTGCCGATCAGTGGAGACTCCACTTCGACATTCTATAGAGCGTTGGTCCGCAGCAAGTGCGACGACACGTTCGTAGATACTTTGGACGAACTGGCCAGTCTGTTCGGTAGGACCTTCCGCCCGGGACCAATGGACAACTTCCAAAAGTCCCTGGCCTGGCAGTGCTAACGAGGAGCTCTACCAGTTCAAGACAAGCTCTACAGGGGACCCTTCGAAAAAGATCTGTCCGAGATGCGTGCGCGACGAGGAGACCGTGGCACACGCATTTGGGCGTTACCGACCTGTGGGCTATGTAGAACGACTATTGTCGCGGGTGGGACGAATCCAGTTGACCACCGAGTCCATTGTCATGATCAAACCGCCACCCTCCTTCAAAAACGAGGGAGGGGCGGTTTTGATATGTGTTATGGCTATGGTGAAAGAGGTTATATGGTGGACGAGGTTAAAAGGGCTGAGGTCAGACACCTTCCTCTCCGGCGAGCAACTGATTCGTTTTTTCAAATATCATTTTGGAAGAAGAATCAGGATGGAGAGAGAGGTGCTGTACCCAGCAAATTTTATAAAAGGTGGGTGAATGTGGCAAAGATGGCCCGAGTGGTTGGGCCTTCTCTCTATATAAGCCTGTAGGTTGAGGAAAAAGCGGAATAGAGGAAGGGAGTACTCACTCTTGGTGCTCCTAGAGATAAGGGTTGTACATTTGTTCGGGGTGTTACAACCCTGTGTAACGCCTCCCCCCTATTGGGGATTTCAATTGTTATTTGTTATTGTATTAATAGTTTTATTTTCATATACCTGCATGTAAACTCCCCATTTGTATTTGTCCCCTTCTTTTGTGCCCTTGTGGCTAATAAAAGAATTTATCTATGTATCGACCAGACGTGCAATAGATCGTCGGTAAGATTTTGTAAAATTTTCTATACAAAAACAGAATTTATTGTGTGAAAATTTATATTGTTTGATAGATTAACACCCAGGCTGAATTGTCAGCTGAGTGGCAATCTCAGTTTTTGCCCCACACGGGCGGACATTTTATCTGAAAAATTTGCAAAAAATTTAACATTTTTGCTATCGATAATGGCTAGCTTAGTAGAAGGAACGCTACCGAACGCTGACGAAGAAAGTAGAGAGAGAAATGCAGAGAGTAAAGTTGCCGCAATTTCTGCCTACATAGGTGTCGTTATAGAGACAAATAGTGACAACAAAGTTTTGTTTTGCCAAGAAGCCGAAAAATGTAACTTACAAGATGGACAGCTTACAACACACATAACACAGCTTACAACAGACATAAAAAACCACACAAAATGAAACAATAGACATACTACAAACGGAAAAACCGACAACCACAACAACAATAACAACAACACAAAAAAAAATAACTTTTACAGAAACAGTCACAAATAATAATAACGTTACCTCAAACTCCGCATGTATTGGCGTCACCATGGAAGCCAATATGGACAACAAAAATAAAAACAAGATTTAACCACACAGTGTACAACAGACACCAAAACAACAAAAAAAACAACAGAAAATAAAACTATTGACACAACTACAAACGGAAAAACCGACAACCACAACAACCACAATAACAACAACACCAAAAAAATAACTTGTGCTCAAACAGTCATCAAGACACAAGAGTTCAAGGATCTCAATATCTCCAATGCTAAACAGATGCTCTCTGAAGCAAAGGAGTGTATCACTTTCGGTGAAAACGTTGGATTTCAGATAAACTCACCCCCAGAAATTCGACTGGAAATATTGCGAAGGACAATTACCTTCAGAACTGTTTCAAATGAAACAAAACGACCAGCATTTCTCAGTCAAGGGGAAATTGAGGCAACCTTGAAGGAGATATTGCCAAACATTGATTTTATGAAGAGGGCCAAACAGTACGGGAGTATTTCGGTACACCTCAAAAGCGAGACCCTTGCACAAAGATACTCAGTGACGCCAATACTGTCAAAAAATACACCTTTTTCCCTACATACCTGGGAAAAAGGACACACAAAATCAGAATTACAAACATATCACCAAATATTAATATTTGGGGGATATTAACACGATTTTTAGTGGAGAGAAAATACACCATTCTCTCCATTAGAAAGTCAACCAGACACACGTGGTCTGGTACAAATTTGGAGATTCTGGTGCAAATGAGCCCGGAGAGAATCTCCAAAATACCCGAAAAAGTGCTGGTGGACAACAACAGCCACATAAGCATTTCGGTTGAAGGACAAAACCACATTGCCTTCGTTGTAATAGCACCACACCTCTAAAGACCTCCTGCCCTTTACAAACACGCTCAAACAAAACAATCCAAAAGACAACACTGTTACCAACACCAACACCAAAACAACCAGAACCACTACAACAACACAGGAAACAAGCAAACACACCAAAACAAACAGCCATTCAACCAACAACAACAGAAAAAACACAGACAACACCCCTGAGAACACAGCCCACCCCATCCCACTCCATCCAACACTACCACAAATACACACACCGAAACACCACCACCACACAACAAACTCCTACCCCACACTCCTGACGATGATTATTCAACAACAGATGAGGCTGCTTCTCCTTCTTTAAGTGAAGAAGAAGGAGAGCCTCGGGAATCCAAAAAACAAAAAAAGAAACACCACAAAACCCCCAAAATTCCAATCACCAACACCAACACAGAACCACAGACACAAACAACAACACAAACAACAACACAAACAACAACACAAACAACACCACAGTCAAACATCCCCCTACCAGCAAAACCAACACCACCCCAAACACAATCACCCACAATAAAAAGAAATCTCCGAACGAACAAGAAACAAAAACAACACAACAAAAACACAGACAATACGCATACGTCAACACCAACAACAAAGATTTAATGGAGGTCATCTCCCAAAACACTAACGTGGAAACCGAGGGTAAAACTTTTGTGAAGGCGGATTCGTCTCCACACCTTAAACTTATAAGGTTTATATGGTGACCTGCAGAATAAATTTTCGCAGGACGTGGGCAACCCCTGCCAGAAACTCGTCAACCGCGTCCTGCTAAATTGTTTCCCCATCCCACCCAACACCTCCAGCACCCAAATGGAGATTGAACAACCCGATCTCCAGGAAACGAAAGGGTAAGTGCATCTTTTCGTCCTTTTTCGCCAACTCTTCTCCACCAACATGGCTAATTTATGAGTTGGAAGCATGAATGTGCGTGTCCTAGGGATGCCCTGGAAACAGGGCCAACTTTTAAATGACCTTAGGTCACACAGTATGGATGTGATAGCCATCACCGAGTCCAGGATCCACAACAGGCAGCAACTAACGCCCATCTTCAATGACTTTGAGATCTACGCATCTCTCTGTCAGCCAGGAGGTGCAGGTGGAGTGGCTGTCATGTTTCAGAAAAACCTGGACGTCGAAGTACAGCAAGTACACTTAGACCCGGAGGGTAGACTGGTAGTCCTAGACGTGAACAGTATTGGAGGTGGAGCCTTCAGACTGGTGGCCGTTTATGCCCCAACCGGGCAATCCCAATCGTGGCCAGATTTCTTTAAGCGTCTAGTCTTTTCTGGGAACGTCTCGCTCCTTACTTTTTAGTGGGGGACTGGAATCGTATCCTAGATGCACGATAGGACTATGTGGGAGCATGTCCCAGTAGATGAGCATGCAACAGCCTCAAAAATCTAATCGGCCAATTCCAACTGGCTGATAGATATCGACTAGATTTCCCGACTGCACCACAGTGGACGTGGGCAAACCGTAGCGGGACATCTAGATCGCATTAAGATAGGTTTTTCATTAGAGAGAAGGACAAGATGTTAAGCTGTCCACAAATGCACATGGTTGCCTATTCAGACCACAAACTAGTCATCTGCATAGTCAACCGTGATAGAATACATAGACAAGGACCTGGATACTGGAAGCTGAACGTATCGCTACCGACACGTAAAGCCTACAGTGAACGGATAAGTAGCGTAGTTAAGCAACAATTGACGGGAGCCATCGTCAACAACAGAAGGTGGTACTCCCTCAAGAAAGCAATTAGAGTAGAGTCGATAGATTTTAGCAGAGAGTTAGCCTTAGAGAGAAACAAAACAGAAACGGAACTAGTAGCCAAGGTAGAGGAGGCGCTTAGGAGTGGCGACGTAGCTAGAGTGCTAGCAACGAGAACGGCACTGGAACAGTTCTTCAACGCGAAACACGAAAGATGCGTGGTCAGAATTAAATCACGTGCTCTAGGAAACGAGGGGGCGAAAGCTGTTAGCTGGGCCCGAGTGGCAGAGGCAAAAATTGGCAAGAAGTCCACGATTCGGTCTTTGAAAGACCAAAACGGACGTGTGCTACTTGAGCCCATGCGGATGTGCGCGGTTTTTCAGCGTCATTTGGCGCAACTGTTCGGGCAGACTGGTAGTGCGTCGAACGGGGAAATGGACTTCGGTTCATACCTCGACTGCCTGCCGCGTCTCTCGAGCATGGACGCCGAGTTCTGCGAAAGACAGATCACAGCCACTGAGATATGGGACGCTCTGGGCCGCTGCGGGAAACGAAAATCTCCCGGTCTAGATGGTCTACCCTATGAGTTTTACATAGTCATGCCGGACATGTTATCTGGCAGTGGAACGGCAGCATTCCCAGTTCTCCAAGCAGGGGTGTAGTAACACTGATCAGGAAAGACGAGAACAAGGGGGACGAATTAAGCAACTTTAGGCCCATGACTCTGCTCAAACCAGAGTTAAAGATTTTGGCCAAGGTGTTGGCAACGAGGTTGGCGCTTGTCGTCGAGAACCTGGTAGGGAAAGCACAAACGTGCGCAATCCCGATCACGTCCATAAACGACAACCTCCACCTCATGCGATACATCACAGAGAGGGTGGGGTGTAAACCCGGCTTTGGTTAGGCTCTGATCAATTTAGATCCGTCTAAGGCGTTCGATAGGATCGACAATCGATACTTGGAAGCGGTTCTCAAGGCGGCCGGTTTCGGACCCGTCTTCAGAGGCTGGATCGCCGCAATGCACACCAACATCTGCTCGATGTTCAAGGTGAACGGCTACCTATCGGAGCCTTCGCAATCACGCGTTCCATACGACAAGGATGCCCTCTCTCCTCTGTTCTGTACGTACTGACTCTAGAGCCACTACTGCGGAAGCTGGAGCTGCTGCAGGGCATTCAGTTGGAACCGGGACTGCGGAAAGCGGCGTCGAGTTATGCCGACGATATGACGGTGATGGTGTCGGAAGCCTCCGAAATCGGTGCGATCGGCAACTTACTGCAGGCTCACATGAGCAAAATTGAACCCGGACA
>OZ024744.1:19904097-20026597 GCA_964016885.1 Eledone cirrhosa | reverse complement strand
TAGTGTGGTGCGGTGTAATGTGGTGTCGTGTGGTGTGGTGTTGTGTGGTGTAGTGAGGTGTAGTGTAGTGAAGTATGGTGTGGTGTGGTGTTAGGTGTGGTGTAGTGTGGTGTGTGGTGTCGTGTGGTGTAGTGTTGTGCGGTGTAATGTAGTGTTGTGTGGTGTGGTGTAGTGTAGTGGGGTATGAGGTGGTGTGATGTGGTGTGGTGTAGCGTGGTGTGTGGTGTGGTGTGGTGTGTTGTAGTGTTGTGTGGTGTGGTGTAGTGTGGTGTAGTGTGGTGTAGTGTGGTGTAATGTAGTGTAGTACGGTGTGGTGTAGTGCAGTGGGGTATGAGGTGGTGTGATGTGGTGTGGTGTAGCGTGGTGTAGTATAGTGTGGTGCGGTGTAGTGTGGTGTAGTGTGGTGTAGTGTAGTGTAGTTTAGTGTGGTGTAGTGTGGTGTAGTGTAATGTGATTTTGTGTGGAGTGGTGTAGTGTATTGTGATATGGTGTGGTGTGGTGTAGTCTAGGGTGGTGTGGTGTAGAGTAGTGTAGTGAGTGTGGTGTAGTGTCGTGTAGTGTGGTGTTGCGTCGTGTGGGGTGGTGTGCTGCAGTTTTGTGTGCTGTGGTGTAGTGTGGTGTAATGTGGTGTAGTGTGGTGCGTTGTGGTGTGGTGTAGTATGGTGTAGTGTATTGTGGTGAGGTGAGGTGTGGCGTGGTGTAGTGTAGTGTGGTGTCGTGTAGTGTCGTGATGTGTGGTGTAGTGTGATGTAGTGTAGTGCGGTGTGTGATGTGGTGTCGTGTAGTGTGGTGCGGTTTGGTGTAGTGTAATGTGGTGTAGTGTGGGTAGTGTAGTGTGATGTAGTCATTTGTGGCATAGTCTAATGTGCTGTGGTGTAGTGTCGTGTGGTGTTGTGTGGTGTAGTGTAGTTTGGTGTGGTGTAGTGTAGGTTGATGTGGTGTAGTGTAGTTTCGTGTGGTGTGTTGTAGTGTAGTGTTGTATAGTATGGTGCGTTGTGGTGTAGCGTGGTGTAGTGTATTGTGGTGTGGTGTGGTGTAGTGTGGTGTAACGTGGTGTAGTGTAGTATAGTGTGGTGTAGTGTAGTGTGGTGTAGTGTCGTGTAGTGTGGTGTGGTGTACTTTGGTGTAGCGTGTTGTAGTGTGGTGTAGTGTGATGTAGTGTAGGGTTGTGTAGTGTAGTGGTTTAGTATGGTGCTGTGTAGTGAAATATGGCGTAGTGAAATGTGGTGTGGTGTTGTGTGGTGCAGTGTAAGGTGGTGTGGTGTAGTGTTATGTAGGGTGGTGTGGTGTAGTGTAGTATAGTGTAGCGTGGTGTAGTGCGGTGTGGTGTGGTGTAGAGTGGTGTTGCGCCGTGTGGTGTGTTGTGGTGTAGTTTGGAGTGATGTGGTGTAGTGTGGTGTAGTGTGGTGTAGAGTGGTGTAGTGGAGTGTGGTGCAGGGTGGTGCGGTGTGGTGTAATGTGGTGTAGTGTATTGTGGTGTGGTGTGGTGTAGTGTGGTGTAACGTGGTATTGTGTAGTGTGATGATGTGTGGTGTAGTGTGAGGTAGTGCGGGTTGGTGTAGTGTAGTGTAGTCTAGTTTAATTTAGTGTGGTGTAGTATACTGTGGTGTGGTGTAGTGTGTTGTAGTGTGGTGTAGTGTGGTGTAGTGTTGTGTAGTTTAGTGTGGTGCAGTGTGGGGTGGTATAGTGTGGTGTAGTGAGGTGAAATTTAGTATAGTGTGGTGTAGTTTGGTGTGGTGTAGTGTTGTGTGGTGTGATTTGGTGTAGTGTTGTGTGGTGTGATGTAGTGTCGTGTCGGGTAGACTAGTGTGCTGTAGTATGGTGTAGTATAGTATAGTGTGCTGTAGTTTGGTGTGGTGTAGTAGGGTGTAGTGTGCTGTTGTATGGTGTGGTGTAGTGTGGTGTAGTGTGGTGTAGTGTGGTGTGGTGAAGTGTGGTGTAGTGTGGTGTAGCTTAGTGTGGTGTGATGTGGTGTTGTGTAATATGGTGGAGTGTAATTTAGTGTGGTGTGGTGTTGTGTGGTGTAGCGTGGTGTGGTGTCGTGTAGTGTGGGGTGGTGGGGTTTAGTGTAGTGTGGTGTAGTGTGCTGTAGTGTGGTGTAGTGTGGTGTAGGGTGGTGTAGTGTAGTGTAGTGTAATGTAGTGTAGTGTAGTGTAGTGTAGTGTAGTGTGGTGTAGTATAGTTTAGTTTAGTGTGTTGTTGTGTAGTTTGGTGTGGTATGGTAAACTGTGGTGTAGTGTGGTGATGTGTAGTGTGGTGTAGTGTGGTGTGGTGTAGTGTGGTGTAGAATTGTTTGATGTGGTGTGGAGTAGTGTGGTGTGGTGTAGTCTGGTGTAGTGCGGTATGGTGTGGTTTAGTGTGGTGTAGCGTGGTGTGGTGTGGTGTTCTGTGGTGTAGTGTAGTGTGGTGTGGTGTAGTGTAGTGTGGAGTAGTGTGGTGTAGTGTGATGTGGTGTAGTGTGGTGTAGTGTAGTGTGGTGAAGTGTGGTGTAGTGTAGTGTGGTGTAGTATGGTGTAGCGTGGTGTAGTGCATTGTGGTGTGGTGTTGTGTGGTTAAGTGTGGTGTAGAGTGGTGTAGTGTGGTGTGATGTTGTGTGGTCTAGTCAGGTGTAGTGTAGTGTGGTGTGGTGTGGTGTGGTGTTAGGTGTGGTGTAGTGTTGTGTGTGGAGTGGTTTGGTGTAGTGTTGTTTGGTGTGGTGTAGTGTGGCGTAGTGTGGTGTAATGTAGTGAAGTGGGTGTGGTGTAGTGTAGTGGGGTATGAGGTGATGTGATGTGGTGTGGTGTAGCGTGGTGTAGTATAGTGTGGTGCGGTGTAGTGTGGTGTAATGTGGTGTAGTGTAGTGTAGTTTAGTGTGGTGCAGTGTGGTGTAATGGTGTGAGATGTGGTGTAGTATAGTTTAGTGTAGTGTGGTGTTGTGTGGTGTAGTGTGGTGTGGTGTGGTGTAGTGTGGTGTGGTGTAGTTTGGTGTAGTTTGGGGTAGTGGGGTGTGATGTGGTGTGGTGTAGTTTAGTGTAGTGTGGTGTCGTGTGGTGTAGTGTAGTTTATTGCAGTGTGGTATAATGTGGTGCTGTGTAGTGTAGCCTGGTGTGGTGTTGTCTGATGTGTTGTAGTTTGGTATCGCGTAGTGTGGTGTGGTGTAGTGTGGTGCGGTGTGGTGCGGTGTAGTTTGGTGTAGTATGGTGTAGTGTGTTGTACTGTGGTGTGGTGTAGTGTTGTGTAGTGTGGTGTAGGGCAGTGTGGTATAGTGTGGTGTGGTGTAGGGTAGTTTAGTGTGATGTGGTGTAGGGTGGTGTAGGGTGGTGTAGTGTTGTGTAGTGTAGTGTGTTGTAGTGTAGTGTGGTGTGGTGTAGTTTGGTGTAGTGTGGGGTAGTCTGGTGAGATGTGGTGTGGTGTAGTTTAGTGTAGTGTGGTGTCGTGTGATGTAGTGTAGTTTAGTGCAGCGTGATGCAATGTGGTTTGGTGTAGTGTAGCCTGGTGTAATGTATGTGTGCTTTGGTGTAGTGTTGTGTCGTGAGGTGTGGTGTAGTGCGGTGTGATGTAGTGCGGTGTGGTGTAGTTTAGTGTAGTGTGGTGACGTGGGGTGTGGTCCAGTGTAGTGTGGTGAAGTTTCGTGCGGTGTGACTTAGTGCGGTTTGGTGTGGTGAAGTGTGGGGTGGTGTGGTGAGGTGTAGTGTAGTGCGGTTTGGTGTGTTGTGGTGTGGTGTGGTGTAATGTAGTGTTGTGTAGTGTGGTGTAGTGTGGTGTAGTGTTGTGCAATGTGGTGTGGTGTGCTTTGATGCCGTTAGTCTAGTGTAGTGTGGTGTAGTGTTGTGTAGTGTTGTGTAGTGTGTTGTAGTTTAGTGTGGTGTGGTGTAGTTTGTTGTTGTTTTGTGTAGTGTGATGTAGTGTAGTGTAGTATGGTGTAGCATGTTGTAGTGCGGTGTGGTGTGGTGTTGTGTGGTGTTGCGTTGTGAGGTGTGGTTTGCTGTAGTGCGGTGTGGTGTAGTGTGGTGTAGTGTGGTGTTGTGTAATGTGGTTTTGTGTGGAGTGGTGTGTTGTGGTTTAGTGTGGTATAGTGTATTGTTATATGGTGTGGTGTGGAGTATTTTTGTGAAACGTTGTGTAGTGTAGTGTAGTGTGGTGTAGTGTTGTGTAGTACAGAGTGGTGATCCGTGTTGTGGTGTAGTGTGATGTAGCGTAGTTTGGTGTGGTGTAGTTTGGTGTACTGTTGTGTAGTCTGGTGTAGTTCAGTGTTTCTTAGTGTGGTTTAGTCTGGTGTGGTGTAGTGTAGTGTGGAGTGGTGTGGTTTAGCGCAGTGTGATGTAGTGTGGTGCGGTGTGGTGTAGTGTGGTGTGGTGTAGTTTGGTGTAGTATGGTGTAGTGTGGTGTATTGTGGTGTGGTGTAGTCTGGTGTAGTGTGGTGTGGTGTAGTGTGGGGTAGAGTAGTGTAGTTTAGTTTAGTGTGGTGTTGTGTAGTGTGGTGTGGTATGGTGTGGTGTAGTGAGGTGTAGTGTGGTGTAGTGTGGTGTGGTGTGGTGTAGTGTGGTGTGGTGTGGAGTGGTGCGATGTGGTGTGGAGTAGTGTGGTGTGGTGTAGTGTTTGTGCTGTAGTGTGGTGTAGTGTAGTGTGTTGCTTTGTGGTGTTGTTTAGTGTGATGTAGTATAGTGTGGTGTGGTGTTTTGTGGTATAGTATGGTGCAGTGTAGTGTGTTGTAGTGTGGTGTACTGTGGTGTAGTGTAGTATGGTGTGGTGTAGTGAGGTGTGGTTTAGTGTGGTGTAGTTTTGTGTGGTGTTGTTTAGTGCGGTGTAGCGCGAATTGGTATAGTACTCTGTGGTGTAGTGTAGTGTAGTGTGGTGTAGTGTGTTTTGGTGTAGTGTAGTGTGGAATGCTGTGGTGTGGTGTAGTGTGGTGTAGGGTGGTGTAGTGTAGTGTAGTGTGCTGTAGTGTAGTGTAGTGTGATGTAGTATGGTGCGGTGTAGCTATGTGTGGCGTAGTGTAATGTGGTGTGGTATAGTGTGGTGTGGTGTAGTGTGGTGTAGTATAGGGTGGTGTAGTGTAGTATAGGGTGGTGTGGTGTAGAGTAGTGTAGGGGAGTGTGGTGTAGTGTCGTGTAGTGTGGTGTTGCGTCGTGTGGGCTGGTGTGCTGTGGTGTAGTGTGTTGTAATGTGGTGTAGTGTGGTGCGGTGTGGTGTGGTGTAGTATGGTGTTGTGTATTGTGGTGAGGTGTGGTGTGGCGTGGTGTAGTCTAGTGTAGTGTGGTGTCGTGTAGTGTGGTTGTGTGTGATGTAGTGTGATGTAGTGTAGTGTGGTGTGTGATGTGGTGTCGTGTAGTGTGGTGTGGTTTGGTGTAGTGTAATGTGGTGTAGTGTGCTGTAGTGTAGTGTGATGTAGTGTGGTGTAGTGTGGTGTGCTGTGGTGTAGTGTGTTGTGGTGTAGTCTGTTGTGGTGTAGTGCAGTGTGGTATGACGTGGTGTGGTGTAGGGTGGTGTAGTTTAGTGTAGTGTGGTGTAGTATCGTATTGTAGTGTGGTGCGATCTAGTCATGTAGTGTGGTGTAGTGTAGTGTTGTGTAGTATGGTGCGGTTTTGTGTAGCGTGGTATAGTGTATTGTGGTGTGGTGTGTTGTAGTGTGGTGTAACGTGGTGTAGTGTAGTGTAGTGTGGGGTAGTGTAGTGCGGTGTAGTGTAGTGTGGTGTAGTGTGGTGTAGTGTGGTGTGGTGTAGTTTGTTGTAGCGTGGTGTAGTGTGGTGTAGTGTGATGTAGTGTAGGGCAGTGTAGTGTAGTGGTTTAGTGTGGTGCCGTGTAGTGATGTGTGGCGTAGTGTAATGTGGTGTGGTGTTGTGTGGTGTAGTGTAAGGTGGTGTAGTGTAGTGTAGGGTGGTGTGGTGTGTTGTAGTATGGTGTAGCGTGGAGTAGTGCGGTGTGGTGTGATGTCGTGTGCTGTTGCGTCGTGTGGTGTATTGTGGTGTAGTTTGGAGTGCTGTGTTGTAGTGTGGTGTAGTGTGGTGTAGAGTGGTGTAGTGTAGTGTGGTGCAGCGTCGTGTGGCGTGGTGTGGTGTAACGTGGTGTAGTGTAGTGTGGTGTTGTGTAGTGGTTTAGTCTGGTGCGGTATAGTGCTGTGTGGCGTAGTGTAATGTGGTGTGGTGTTGTGTTTACTGTACGGTAGTGTGTGTTGTATAGTGTAGGTTGGTGTGGTGTAGTGTATTTTAGTATGGTGTAGCGTGGTGTAGTTTTGTGTGGTGTGGTGTAGTGTGGGGTTGCGTCGTGTGGTGTGTTGTGGTGTACTTTGGAGTGCTGTGGTGTAGTGTGGTGTAGTGTGGTGTAGAGTGGTGTAGTGTAGTCTAGTTTAGTTTAGTGTGGTGTAGTATACTGTGGTGTGGTGTAGTGTGTTGTAGTGTAGTGTGGTGTGGTGTAGTGTTGTGTAGTTTAGTGTGGTGCAGTGTGGGGTGGTATAGTGTGGTGTAGTGAGGTGAAATCTAGTATAGTGTGGTGTAGTGCGGTGTGGTGTAGTGTTGTGTGGTGTGATTCGGTGTAGTGTGGTGTGGTGTGATGTAATTTGGTGTCGTGTAGTCTAGTGTGCTGTAGTATGGTGTAGTGTAGAATAGTGTGCTGTAGTTTGGTGTGGTGTAGTAGGGTGTAGTGTGCTTTTGTATGGTGTGGTGTAGTGTGGTGTAGTGTGGTGTGGTGAAGTGTGGTGTAGTGTGGTGTAACTTAGTGTGGTGTGATGTGGTGGTGTGTAATATGGTGGAGTGTAGTTTAGTGTAGTTTTGTGTTGTGTGGTGTAGTGTGGTGTGCTGTCGTGTAGTGTGGTGTGGTGTAGTGTGGTGTAGTGTGGTGTAGTGTGGTGTAGTGTGGTGTAGGGTGGTGTAGTGTAGTGTGATGTAGTGTAGTGTAGTGTGGTGTAGTGTAGTGTGGTGTAGTGTAGTGTAGTGTAGTGTGGTGTAGTGTAGTGGCGTAGTGTAATGTGGTGGGGTGTAGTGTGATGTGATGTAGTGTGCTGTAGTGTAGGATGGTGTAGTGTAGTGTTGGGTGGTGTAGCATAGTGCGTCGAGGTGATGTGTAGTGTGGTGTTGCTTCGTGTGATGTGGTGTGCTGTAGTTTGGTGTGGTGTGGTGTAGTGCGGTGTAGCGTGGTGTAGTGTGGTGTTGCGTCGTGTGGTGTGGTGTGCTCTAATTTGATGTGCTGTGGTGTAGTGTGGTGTATTGTGTTGTGGTGCTATGTGGTGGGGTGTGGTGTAGTGTGGTGTAACGTGGTGTAGTGTAGTGTGGTGTAGTGTGGTGTAGTGTGGTGTGGTGTGGTGTAGTGTAGTGTGGTATAGAGTGGTGCGATGTGGTGTGGTGTAATTTGGTGTTGTGTGGTGTAGTGTGGTGTAGTGTGGTGTAGTGTAGTGTGGTGTAGTGTGGTGTGGTGTAGTGTACTATGGTGTAGTGTGGTGTGGTGTAGCGTAGTGTGGTGTAGTGTGGTGTATTGAAGTGTTGTGTTGTGTAGTGTTGTGTGGTGTAGTGTAGTGTTGTGTAGTGTAGTGTGGTGTAGTGTGGTGTAGTGTGGTGTAGTTTAGTGTGGTGCAGTTTGGTGTGGTTTAGTGTGGTGTAGTGTGTTGTGGTGTGGGGTAGTGTGGTGTCGTGTAGTGTTGTGATGTCTGGTGTACTGTGAAGTATTGTGGGTTGTTGTAGTGTAGTTTAGTTTAGTTAAGTTTGGTGTGGTGTAGTGTAGTTTGGTAAGTCGTGGTGTGGTGTAGGATGGTGTAGGGTGGTGTAGTGCAGTGTAGTGTAGTGTAGGGTGGCGTAGTGTAGTGTAGTGTGGTGTAGTGTAGTGTTGTTTTGTGGTGCGGTGTAGTGATGTGTGGCGTAGTCTAATGTGGTGTGGTGTAGTGTGGTGTGGTGTAGTGTGGTGTAGTGTAGGGTGGTGTAGTATAGTGTAGTGTAGGGAGGTGTGGTGTAAAATGTGTTGTGTTGTGTGGTGTAGAGTAGGGTGGTGTGGTTTAGTGTAATGAAGTGTAGTATAGTGTAGCGTGGTGTAGTGCGGTGTGGTGGGTGAAGTGTAGCGTTGCGTCGTGTGCTGTGGTGTGCTGTAGTTTGGTGTGCTGTGGAGTAGTGTGGTGTAGTTTGCTGTAGTGTAGTGTTGTGTAGTGTAGTGTGGTGTAGTGTAGTGTGGAGTAGTGTGGTGTGGTTTGGTGTAGTGTCGAGAAGTGTGGTGTAGTGTGGTGTAGCGTAGTGTGGTGTAGTGTAGTGTGGAGTAGTGTAGTGTGGAGTAGTGTAGTGTAGTGTAGTTTAGTGTAGTGTAGTGTTGTGTAGTGTACTGTAGTGTGGTGTGGTGTAGTGTAATGTAGTGTGGTGTAGTGTAGTTTAATTTAGTGTGGTGTAGTTTGGTTTGGCGTGTAATACTGTAGTGTAGTGTGGTGTAGTATGGTGTAGTGTGTTGTGGTGTGGTGTAGTGTGGTGTAGTGTGGTGTAGTGTGGTGAAGTGTGGTGTAGTGTGTAGTGTGGTGTAGTGTGGTGTAGGGTGTTGTGGTGTAGAATGGTGTAGTGTAGTGTGGTGTAGTGTAGTGTGGTATAGTGTAGTGTGGTGTGGTTTAGTGTTGCGTAGTATAGTGTGGTGTGGTGTGGTGTGGTGTAGTTTGGTGTGGTGTAGTGTAGTGTGGTGTAGTGTGGTTTGGAGTTGTCTAGTGTAGTGTGCTATAGTGTAGTGCTGTGTGATTTAGTGACGCGTAGTATAGTGTAGTGTGGTGTTGTGTAGTAGGGTGTAGTGTAGTGTGGTGCAGTGTGCTGTAGTGTGGTGTTCTGTAGTTTTAGTGTAATGTGGTGTAGTGTGGTGTAGTGTAGTGTAGTGTGGTGTGGTGTAGTATAGTGTGGTGTGGTGTAGTGTGGTGTAGTATGATGTATTGTGGTGTAGTGTACTGTGGTGTAGTGTGGTGTAGTGTAGTGCGATGTTGTGTTGTATGGTGCGGTGTGGTTTGCTGTGGTGCAGTGTGGTGTGGTGCAGTGTGGTGTGGTGTAGTGTATTGTGGTGTGATTTGGTGTAGTGTTGTGTGATGTGGTGTAGTGAAGTTTAGTGTAGTGTGGTGTTGTGTAGTGTAGTGTAGTGTGGTGTAGTATGGTCTGGTGTGGTAGAGGGTCGTGTAGGATGGTGTAGTGTAGTGTCGTGTGTTGTAGTATAGTGTTGTGTTGTGTAGTATAGTGTGGTGTAGTATAGTGTACTGTGGTGTAGTGTAGGGTGGTGTGGTGTTGTGTAGTGTCGGGATGCGTAGCATGGTGTGGTGTAGTTTGGTGTAGTGTGGTATACTGTGGTGTAGTGTGGTGTAGTGTGGGGTGGTTTGGTTTAGTGTGGTGTGGTATAGAGGGCTGCGATGTTGTGTGGAGTAGTGTGGTATGGTGTAGTTTGGTGTAGTGTGGTGTAGGTTGGTGTAGTGTGGTGTAGTGTTGTGTGTTGTAGTGTGGTGGGGTATAGTGCAGTGGTGAATTGTGGTGTAGTGTGGTGAAGTATAGTGTGAGGGGTGTGGTATGGTGTGGTGTAGTATGATGTAGTGTAGTGTGGTGTAGTGTGGTGTAGTGTGGTGTATTGGAATGTAATGAGGTGTAGTGTAGTGTAGTGTAATGTAGTGTTGTGTAGTGTGGTGTGTGCAGTGTGGTGTAGTGTGGTGTAGTATAGTGTGGTGCAGTTTGGTGTGGTTTAGTGTGGTGTAGTGTGGTGTGTTGTGGTGTCGTGTGGTGTCGCGTGGTGTGGTATAGTGTGTTGTGGTGTAGTGTGGTGTGGTGTAGTGAGTTGTGGTGTAGTGTAGTGTGGTGTAGTGTAGTGTGGTGTAGTGTAGTATGGTGTTATGTAGTATGGTATGCTGTGGTGTGGTGTAGTGTGGTGTAGGGTGGTGTAGTGTAGTTTAGTGTAGTGTGGTATTGTGTAGTGTAGTGTTGTGTAGTGTAGTGGTGTAGTGTGGTGCCGTGTAGCGATGTGTGACGTAGTGTAATGTGGTTTGGTATAGTGTGGTGTGGTGTAGTCTAGGGTGGTGTGGTGTAGAGTAGTGTAGTGAGTGTGGTGTAGTGTCGTGTAGTGTGGTGTTGCGTCGTGTGGGGTGGTGTACTGCAGTTTGGTGTGCTGTGGTGTAGTGTGGTGTAATGTGGTGTAGTTTGGTGCGTTGTGGTGTGGTGTAGTATGGTGTAGTGTATTGTGGTGAGGTGAGGTGTGGCGTGGTGTAGTGTAGTGTAGTGTGGTGTCGTGTAGTGTGGTGATGTGTGGTGTAGTGTGATGTAGTGTAGTGTGGTGTGTGATGTGGTGTCGTGTAGTGTGGTGTGGTTTGGTGTAGTGTAATGTGGTGTAGTGTAGTGTCGTGTGGTGTTGTGTGGTGTAGTGTAGTTTGGTGTGGTGTAGTGTAGGTTGATGTGGTGTAGTGTAGTTTCGTGTGGTGTGGTGTAGTGTAGTGTTGTGTAGTATGGTGCGTTGTGGTGTAGCGTGGTGTAGTGTATAGTGGTGTGGTGTGGTGTAGTGTGGTGTAACGTGGTGTAGTGTAGTGTGGTGTAGTGTAGTGTGGTGTAGTGTCGTGTAGTGTGGTGTGGTGTAGTTTGGTGTAGCGTGTTGTAGTGTGGTGTAGTGTGATGTAGTGTAGGGTGGTGTAGTGTAGTGGTTTAGTGTGGTGCTGTGTAGTGAAGTGTGGCGTAGTGTAATATGGTGTGGTGTTGTGTGGTGTAGTGTAAGGTGGTGTGGTGTAGTGTAGTGTAGTGTGGTGTGGTGTAGTGTAGTATGGTGTAACGTAGTGTAGTGCGGTGTGGTGTGGTGTAGAGTGGTGTTGCGCCGTGTGGTGTGTTGTGGTGTAGTTTGGAGTGCTGTGGTGTAGTGTGGTGTAGTGTGGTGTAGAGTGGTGTAGTGGAGTGTGGTGCAGTGTGGTGCGGTGTGGTGTAATGTGGTGTAGTGTATTGTGGTGTGGTGTGGTGTAGTGTGGTGTAATGTGGTATTGTGTAGTGTGGTGATGTGTGGTGTAATGTGAGGTAGTGCGAGTTGGTGTAGTGTAGTGTAGTCTAGTTTAGTTTAGTGTGGTGTAGTTTACTGTGGTGTGGTGTAGTGTGTTGTATTGTGGTGTAGTGTGGTGTAGTGTTGTGTAGTTTAGTGTGGTGCAGTGTGGGGTGGTATAGTGTGGTGTAGTGAGGTGAAATTTAGTATAGTGTGGTGTAGTGTAGTGTGGTGTAGTGTGGTGTAGGGTGGTGTGGTGAAGTGTGGTGTAGTGTGGTGTAGCTTAGTGTGGTGTGATGTGGTGTTGTGTAATATGGTGGAGTGTAATTTAGTGTGGTGTGGTGTTGTGTGGTGTAGCCTGGTGTGGTGTCGTGTAGTGTGGGGTGGTGGGGTGTAGTGTAGTGTGGTGTAGTGTGGTGTAGTGTGGTGTAGCGTGGTGTAGGGTGGTGTAGTGTAGTGTAGCGTAGTGTAGTGTGGTGTAGTGTAGTTTAGTTTAGTGTGGTGTTGTGTAGTTTGGTGTGATGTGGTAAACTGTGGTGTAGTGTGGTGTAGTTCGGTGTAGAGTGGTGTGGTGTAGTATGGTATGGTGTAGAGTTGTGCGAACTGGTGTGGAGTAGTGTGGTATGTTGTAGTTTGGTGTAATGTGGTGTAGTGTGGTGTAGTGTGGTGTGGTGTAACGTGGTGTGGTGTAGTGTTATGTGGTGTAGTGTGGTGAAGTGTAGTGTGGTGTAGTGTGGTGTGGTGTAGTGTGGTGTAGAATTGTGCGATGTGGTGTGGAGTAGTGTGGTGTGGTGTAGTCTGGTGTAGTGCGGTGTGGTGTGGTGTAGAGTGGTGTTGCGCCGTGTGGTGTGTTGTGGTGTAGTTTGGAGTGATGTGGTGTAGTATGGTGTAGTGTGGTGTAGAGTGGTGTAGTGGAGTGTGGTGCAGTGTGGTGCGGTGTGGTGTAATGTGGTGTAGTGTATTGTGGTGTGGTGTGGTGTAGTGTGGTGTAACGTGGTATTGTGTAGTGTGGTGATGTGTGGTGTAGTGTGAGGTAGTGCGGGTTGGTGTAGTGTAGTGTAGTCTAGTTTAGTTTAGTGTTGTGTTGTGTAGTTTGGTGTGGTGTGGTAAACTGTGGTGTAGTAGTGTGGTGTGTTGTAGTTTGGTGTAATGTGGTGTAGTGTGGTGTGGTGTGGTGTAACGTGGTGTGGTGTAGTGTTATGTGGTGTAGTGTGGTGAAGTGTAGTGTGGTGTAGTGTGGTGTGGTGTAGTGTGGTGTAGAATTGTGCGATGTGGTGTGGAGTAGTGTGGTGTGGTGTAGTCTGGTGTAGTGCGGTATGGTGTGGTTTAGTGTGGTGTAGCGTGGTGTGGTGTGGTGTTCTGTGGTGTAGTGTGGTGTTATGTGGTGTAGTGTAGGGTGGTGTGGTGTTGTGTAGTGTCGGGATGCGTAGCATGGTGTGGTGTAGTTTGGTGTAGTGTGGTATACTGTGGTGTAGTGTGGTGTAGTGTGGGGTGGTGTGGTTTAGTGTGGTGTGGTATAGAGGGCTGCGATGTTGTGTGGAGTAGTGTGGTATGGTGTAGTTTGGTGTAGTGTGGTGTAGTTTGGTGTAGTGTGGTGTAGTGTTGTGTGTTGTAGTGTGGTGGGGTATAGTGCAGTGGTGAATTGTGGTGTAGTGTGGTGAAGTATAGTGTGAGGGGTGTGGTATGGTGTGGTGTAGTATGATGTAGTGTAGTGTGGTGTAGTGTGGTGTAGTGTGGTGTATTGGAATGTAATGAGGTGTAGTGTAGTGTAGTGTAATGTAGTGTTGTGTAGTGTGGTGTGTGTAGTGTGGTGTAGTGTGGTGTAGTATAGTGTGGTGCAGTTTGGTGTGGTTTAGTGTGGTGTAGTGTGGTGTGTTGTGGTGTCGTGTGGTGTCGCGTGGTGTGGTATAGTGTGTTGTGGTGTAGTGTGGTGTGGTGTGGTGTAGTGTGTTGTGGTGTAGTGTAGTGTGGTGTAGTGTAGTGTGGTGTAGTGTAGTATGGTGTTGTGTAGTATGGTATGCTGTGGTGTGGTGTAGTGTGGTGTAGGGTGGTGTAGTGTAGTTTAGTCTAGTGTGGTATTGTGTAGTGTAGTGTAGTGTTGTGTAGTGTAGTGGTGTAGTGTGGTGGCGTGTAGCGATGTGTGACGTAGTGTAATGTGGTTTGGTATAGTGTGGTGTGGTGTAGTCTAGGGTGGTGTGGTGTAGAGTAGTGTAGTGAGTGTGGTGTAGTGTCGTGTAGTGTGGTGTTGCGTCGTGTGGGGTGGTGTACTGCAGTTTGGTGTGCTGTGGTGTAGTGTGGTGTAATGTGGTGTAGTTTGGTGCGTTGTGGTGTGGTGTAGTATGGTGTAGTGTATTGTGGTGAGGTGAGGTGTGGCGTGGTGTAGTGTAGTGTAGTGTGGTGTCGTGTAGTGTGGTGATGTGTGGTGTAGTGTAATGTAGTGTAGTGTGGTGTGTGATGTGGTGTCGTGTAGTGTGGTGTGGTTTGGTGTAGTGTAATGTGGTGTAGTGTAGTGTCGTGTGGTGTTGTGTGGTGTAGTGTAGTTTGGTGTGGTGTAGTGTAGGTTGATGTGGTGTAGTGTAGTTTCGTGTGGTGTGGTGTAGTGTAGTGTTGTGTAGTATGGTGCGTTGTGGTGTAGCGTGGTGTAGTGTATAGTGGTGTGGTGTGGTGTAGTGTGGTGTAACGTGGTGTAGTGTAGTGTGGTGTAGTGTAGTGTGGTGTAGTGTCGTGTAGTGTGGTGTGGTGTAGTTTGGTGTAGCGTGATGTAGTGTGGTGTAGTGTGATGTAGTGTAGGGTGGTGTAGTGTAGTGGTTTAGTGTGGTGCTGTGTAGTGAAGTGTGGCGTAGTGTAATATGGTGTGGTGTTGTGTGGTGTAGTGTAAGGTGGTGTGGTGTAGTGTAGTGTAGGGTGGTGTGGTGTAGTGTAGTATGGTGTAGCGTAGTGTAGTGCGGTGTGGTGTGGTGTAGAGTGGTGTTGCGCCGTGTGGTGTGTTGTGGTGTAGTTTGGAGTGCTGTGGTGTAGTGTGGTGTAGTGTGGTGTATAGTGGTGTAGTGGAGTGTGGTGCAGTGTGGTGCGGTGTGGTGTAATGTGGTGTACTGTATTGTGGTGTGGTGTGGTGTAGTGTGGTGTAACGTGGTATTGTGTAGTGTGGTGATGTGTGGTGTAGTGTGAGGTAATGCGGGTTGGTGTAGTGTAGTGTAGTCTAGTTTATTTAGTGTGGTGTAGTTTACTGTGGTGTGGTGTAGTGTGTTGTATTGTGGTGTAGTGTGGTGTAGTGTTGTGTAGTTTAGTGTGGTGCAGTGTGGGGTGGTATAGTGTGGTGTAGCGAGGTGAAATTTAGTATAGTGTGGTGTAGTGTGGTGTGGTGTAGTGTTGTGTGGTGTGATTTGCTGTAGTGTTGTGTGGTGTGATGTAGTATAGTGTCGGGTAGTCTAGTGTGCTGTAGTATGGTGTAGTGTAGTATAGTGTGCTGTAGTTTGGTGTGGTGTAGTAGGGTGTAGTGTGCTGTTGTATGGTGTGGTGTAGTGTGGTGTAGTGTGGTGTAGGGTGGTGTGGTGAAGTGTGGTGTAGTGTGGTGTAGCTTAGTGTGGTGTGATGTGGTGTTGTGTAATATGGTGGAGTGTAATTTAGTGTGGTGTGGTGTTGTGTGGTGTAGCCTGGTGTGGTGTCGTGTAGTGTGGGGTGGTGGGGTGTAGTGTAGTGTGGTGTAGTGTGGTGTAGTGTGGTGTAGTGTGGTGTAGTGTAGTGTAGTGTAGTGTAGTGTAGTGTAGTGTAGTGTAGTGTAGTGTAGTTTAGTTTAGTGTGGTGTTGTGTAGTTTGGTGTGATGTGGTAAACTGTGGTGTAGTGTGGTGTAGTTCGGTGTAGAGTGGTGTGGTGTAGTATGGTATGGTGTAGAGTTGTGCGAACTGGTGTGGAGTAGTGTGGTGTGTTGTAGTTTGGTGTAATGTGGTGTAGTGTGGTGTAGTGTGGTGTGGTGTAACGTGGTGTGGTGTAGTGTTATGTGGTGTAGTGTGGTGAAGTGTAGTGTGGTGTAGTGTGGTGTGGTGTAGTGTGGTGTAGAATTGTGCGATGTGGTGTGGAGTAGTGTGGTGTGGTGTAGTCTGGTGTAGTGCGGTGTGGTGTGGTGATGTGTGGTGTAGTGTGAGGTAGTGCGGGTTGGTGTAGTGTAGTGTAGTCTAGTTTAGTTTAGTGTGGTGTAGTTTACTGTGGTGTGGTGTAGTGTGTTGTATTGTGGTGTAGTGTGGTGTAGTGTTGTGTAGTTTAGTGTGGTGCAGTGTGGGGTGGTATAGTGTGGTGTAGTGAGGTGAAATTTAGTATAGTGTGGTGTAGTGTGGTGTGGTGTAGTGTTGTGTGGTGTGATTTGCTGTAGTGTTGTGTGGTGTGATGTAGTATAGTGTCGGGTAGTCTAGTGTGCTGTAGTATGGTGTAGTGTAATATAGTGTGCTGTAGTTTGGTGTGGTGTAGTAGGGTGTAGTGTGCTGTTGTATGGTGTGGTGTAGTGTGGTGTAGTGTGGTGTAGGGTGGTGTGGTGAAGTGTGGTGTAGTGTAGTGTAGCTTAGTGTGGTGTGATGTGGTGTTGTGTAATATGGTGGAGTGTAATTTAGTGTGGTGTGGTGTTGTGTGGTGTAGCCTGGTGTGGTGTCGTGTAGTGTGGGGTGGTGGGGTGTAGTGTAGTGTGGTGTAGTGTGGTGTAGTGTGGTGTAGTGTGGTGTAGTGTGGTGTAGGGTGGTGTAGTGTAGTGTAGTGTAGTGTAGTGTAGTGTAGTGTAGTGTAGTGTAGTGTAGTGTAGTTTAGTTTAGTGTGGTGTTGTATAGTTTGGTGTGATGTGGTAAACTGTGTTGTAGTGTGGTGTAGTTCGGTGTAGAGTGGTGTGGTGTAGTATGGTATGGTGTAGAGTTGTGCGAACTGGTGTGGAGTAGTGTGGTGTGTTGTAGTTTGGTGTAATGTGGTGTAGTGTGGTGTAGTGTGGTGTGGTGTAACGTGGTGTGGTGTAGTGTTATGTGGTGTAGTGTGGTGAAGTGTAGTGTGGTGTAGTGTGGTGTGGTGTAGTGTGGTGTAGAATTGTGCGATGTGGTGTGGAGTAGTGTGGTGTGGTGTAGTCTGGTGTAGTGCGGTGTGGTGTGGTGTAGAGTGGTGTTGCGCCGTGAGGTGTGTTGTGGTGTAGTTTGGAGTGATGTGGTGTAGTATGGTGTAGTGTGGTGTAGAGTGGTGTAGTGGAGTGTGGTGCAGTGTGGTGCGGTGTGGTGTAATGTGGTGTAGTGTATTGTGGTGTGGTGTGGTGTAGTGTGGTGTTACGTGGTATTGTGTAGTGTGGTGATGTGTGGTGTAGTGTGAGGTAGTGCGGGTTGGTGTAGTGTAGTGTAGTCTAGTTTATTTTAGTGTGGTGTAGTTTACTGTGGTGTGGTGTAGTGTGTTGTATTGTGGTGTAGTGTTGTGTAGTTTAGTGTGGTGCAGTGTGGGGTGGTATAGTGTGGTGTAGTGAGGTGAAATTTAGTATAGTGTGGTGTAGTGTGTTGTGGTGTAGTGTTGTGTGGTGTGATTTGCTGTAGTGTTGTGTGGTGTGATGTAGTATAGTGTCGGGTAGTCTAGTGTGCTGTAGTATGGTGTAGTGTAGTATAGTGTGCTGTAGTTTGGTGTGGTGTAGTAGGGTGTAGTGTGCTGTTGTATGGTGTGGTGTAGTGTGGTGTAGTGTGGTGTAGTGTGGTGTGGTGAAGTGTGTTGTTGTGTGGTGTAGCTTAGTATGGTGTGATGTGGTGTTGTGTAATATGGTGGAGTGTAATTTAGTGTGGTGTGGTGTTGTGTGGTGTAGCCTGGTGTGGTGTCGTGTAGTGTGGAGTGGTGGGGTGTAGTGTAGTGTGGTGTAGTGTGGTGTAGTGTGGTGTAGTGTGGTGTAGTGTGGTGTGAGGTGGTGTAGTGTAGTGTAGTGTAGTGTAGTGTGGTGTAGTGTAGTTTAGTTTAGTGTGGTGTTGTGTAGTTTGGTGTGGTGTGGTAAACTGTGGTGTAGTATTGTGGTGTGTTGTAGTTTGGTGTAATGTAGTGTAGTGTGGTGTAGTGTGGTGTGGTGTAACGTGGTGTGGTGTAGTGTTATGTGGTGTAGTGTGGTGAAGTGTAGTGTGGTGTAGTGTGGTGTGGTGTAGTGTGGTGTAGAATTGTGCGATGTGGTGTGGAGTAGTGTGGTGTGGTGTAGTCTGGTGTAGTGCGGTATGGTGTGGTTTAGTGTGGTGTAGCGTGGTGTGGTGTGGTGTTCTGTGGTGTAGTGTAGTGTGGTGTGGTGTAGTATAGTGTGGAGTAGTGTGGTGTAGTGTGATGTGGTGTAGTGTGGTGTAGTGTAGTGTGGTGAAGTGTGGTGTAGTGTAGTGTGGTGTAGTATGGTGTAGTGTAGTGTGGTGTGGTGTGGTGTGGTGTTAGGTGTGGTGTAGTGTTGTGTGTGGCGTGGTTTGGTGTAGTGTTGTTTGGTGTGGTGTAGTGTGGCGTGGTGTGGTGTAATGTAGTGAAGTGTGGTGTGGTGTTGTGTAGTGGGGTATGAGGTGGTGTGATGTGGTGCGGTGTAGTGTGGTGTAATATGGTGTAGTGTAGTGTAGTTTAGTGTGGTGCAGTGTGGTGTAATGGTGTGAGATGTGGTGTAGTATAGTTTAGTGTAGAGTGGTGTTGTGTGGTGTAGTGTGGTGTGGTGTGGTGTAGTGTGGTGTGGTGTAGTTTGGTGTAGTTTGGGGTAGTGGGGTGTGATGTGGTGTGGTGTAGTTTAGTGTAGTGTGGTGTCGTGTGGTGTAGTGTAGTTTATTGCAGTGTGGTATAATGTGGTGTTGTGTAGTGTAGCCTGGTGTGGTGTTGTCTGATGTGTTGTAGTTTGGTGTCGCGTAGTGTGGTGTGGTGTAGTGTGGTGCGGTGTGGTGCGGTGTAGTTTGGTGTAGTATGGTCTAGTGTGTTTTACTGTGGTGTGGTGTAGTGTTGTGTAGTGTGGTGTAGGGCAGTGCGGTATAGTGTGGTGTGGTGTAGGGTAGTTTAGTGTGATGTGGTGTAGGGTGGTGTAGGGTGATGTAGTGTTGTGTAGTGTAGTGTGTCGTAGTGTAGTGTGGTGTGGTGTAGTTTGGTGTAGTGTGGGGTAGTCTGGTGAGATGTGGTGTGGTGTAGTTTAGTGTAGTGTGGTGTCGTGTGATGTAGTGTAGTTTAGTGCAGCGTGATGCAATGTGGTTTGGTGTAGTGTAGCCTGGTGTAATGTATGTGTGCTTTGGTGTAGTGTTGTGTCGTGGGGTGTGGTGTTATGCGGTGTGATGTAGTGCGGTGTGGTGTAGTTTAGTGTAGTGTGGTGACGTGTGGTGTGGTCCAGTGTAGTGTGGTGAAGTTTCGTGCGGTGTGACTTAGTGCGGTTTGGTGTGGTGAAGTGTGGGGTGGTGTGGTGAGGTGTAGTGTAGTGCGGTTTGGTGTGTTGTGGTGTGGTGTGGTGTAATGTAGTGTCGTGTAGTGTGGTGTAGTGTTGTGCAATGTGGCGTGGTGTGCTGTGATGCCGTTAGTGTAGTGTAGCGTGGTTTAGTGTGGTGTAGTGTGGTGCAGTGTAGTGTGGTGTGGTGTAGTTTGTTATTGTTTGTTGTTGTTTGTTGTTGTTTAGTGTAATGTGATGTAGTGTAGTGTGCTATGCTGTGGTTGGTGTAGTGTGGTGTAGGCTGGTGTAGTGTAGTGTAGTGTAGTGTAGTGTAGTGTAGTGTAGTGTAGTGTGGTGTAGTGTACTGTGGTGTACAGTGGTGCGGTGTAGAGATGTGTGGCGTAGTCTAATGTGGTGTGGTGTGGTATGGTTTTGTGTAGTGTAGGGTGGTGTAGTGTAGTGTAGTATGGTGTAGCATGTTGTAGTGCGGTGTGGTGTGGTGTTGTGTGGTGTTGCGTTGTGTTGTGTGGTTTGCTGTAGTGTGGGGTGGTGTGGTGTAGTGTGGTGTAGTGTTGTGTTGTGTAATGTGGTTTTGTGTGGAGTGGTGTGGTGTGGTTTAGTGTGGTGTAGTGTGTTGTTATATGGTGTGGTGTGGAGTATTTTGGTGAAACGTTGTGTAGTGTAGTGTAGTGTGGTGTAGTGTTGTGTAGTACAGAGTGGTGATGTGTGTTGTGGTGTAGTGTGATGTAGCGTAGTTTGGTGTGGTGTACTTCAGTGTTTCTTGGTGTGGTTTAGTCTGGTGTGGTGTAGTGTAGAGTAGTGTGGAGTGGTGTGGTGTGGTGTAGTGTGGTGTGGTGTAGTTTGGTGTAGTACGGTGTTTCTTGGTGTGGTTTAGTCTGGTGTGGTGTAGTGTAGTGTAGTGTGGATTGGTGTGGTGTGGTGTAGTGTTGTGTGGTGTAGTTTGGTGTAGTATGGTGTAGTGTGGTGTATTGTGGTGTGGTGTAGTGTGGGGTGGTGTAGTGTAGTTTAGTTTAGTGTGGTGTTGTGTAGTGTGGTGTGGTATAGTGTGGTGTAGTGAGGTGTAGTGTGGTGTAGTATGGTGTGGTGTAGTGTAGTGTGGTGTGGAGTGGTGCGATGTGGTGTGGAGTAGTGTGGTGTGGTGTAGTGTGGTGTAGTGTGGTGTAGTGTAGTGCGATGTTGTGTTGTATGGTGCGGTGTGGTTTGCTGTGGTGCAGTGTGGTGTGGTGCTGTGTGGTGTGGTGTAGTGTATTGTGGTGTGATTTGGTGTAGTGTTCTGTGATGTGGTGTAGTGAAGTTTAGTGTAGTGTGGTGTTGTGTGGTGTAGTGTAGTGTAGTGTAGTGTAGTGTAGTGTTTGTAGTATAGTGCTGTGTTGTGTAGTGTAGTGTGGTGTAGTATAGTGTAGTGTGGTGTAGTGTAGTGTGGTGCGGTGTAGTCATGCGTGGCGTAGTGTAATGCGGTGTGGTGTAGTGTGGTGTGGTGTGGTGTGGTGTTGTGTGGTGTAGTGTAGGGTGGTGTGGTGTTGTGTAATGTAGGGTGGTGTAGCATGGTGCAACGTGGTGTAGTGCGGTGTGGTGTGGTGTAGTGTGGTGATGCGTCGTGTGGTGTGCTGTAGTCTGGTGTGCTGTGGTGTAGTCTGGTGTAGTGTGGTGTAGTGTGGTGTAGTCTAGTGTGGTATAGTGTGGTGTAGTGTATTGTAGTGTAGTGTGGTGTAGTGTATGTCGTGTAGTGCGATGATGTGTCGTGTAGTGTGGTGGAGTGTGGGTTGGTGTAGTGTAGTGTAGTGTAGTTTAGTGTGGTGTAGTGTAGTTTGGTGTAGTGTGGTGAGGTGTAGATTGGTGCGATGTGGTGTGGAGTAGTGTGGTGTGGTGTAGTTTGGTGTAGTGTGGTGTGGTGTAGTGTAGCCTGGTGTAGCGTGGTGTAGTGTAGTGTAGTTTAGTTTAGTGTGGTGTGCTGTAGTCTGGTGTGGTGTGGTCTAGTGTTGTGTGGTGTAGTGTGGTGCGGTGTAGCGTCGTGTGGTGTGATTGTGTGTAGTGTGGTGTGGTGTAGTGTAGTGTGGTGAAGTGTCCTGTAGTGTGGTGTAGCGTAGTGTGGTGTGGTGTAGTGTCGTGTAGTTTGGTGAAATGCGGTGTGGTGTTGTGTGGTGTAGTGCTGTGTGGTGTAGTGTGGTGTTGCGTCGTGTGGTGTGCTGTACTTCGGTGTGCTGTGGCGTAGTGTGGTGTAGTGTGATGTAGTGTAGTGTGCTGTAGTGTGGTGCGGTGTGGTGTGGTGTAGTGTGGTGTAGTGTAGTGTGATGAAATGTGGTGTAATGTGATGCAGTGTGGTGTAGTGTGGTGTAGGGTGGTGCAGTGTGGTGTAGAGTGGTGTAGTGTAGTGTCGTGTGGTTAAGTATAGTGTAGTGTGGTGTAGTATAGTGGTGTAGTGAGGTGCGGTGTAGTCATGTGTGGCATAGTGTAATGTGGTGTGGTGTAGTGTGGTGTGGTGTTATGTGGTGTAGTGTAGGATGGTGTGGTGTTGTGTAGTGTCGGGATGCGTAGCATGGTGTGGTGTAGTTTGGTGTAGTGTGGTATACTGTGGTGTAGTGTAGTGTAGTGTAGTGTGGTGTAGTGTAGTGTTGTTTTGTGGTGCGGTGTAGTGATGTGTGGCGTAGTCTAATGTGGTCTGGTGTAGTGTGGTGTGGTGTAGTGTAGGGTGGTGGGGTGTAGTGTTGTGTAGGGAGGTGTGGTGTAATATGTGTTGTGTTGTGTGGTGTAGAGTAGGGTGGTGTGGTTTAGTGTAATGAAGTGTAGTATAGTGTAGCGTGGTGTAGTGTGGTGTGGTGGGTGTAGTGTGGTGTTGCGTCGTGTGGTGTGGTGTGCTGTAGTTTGGTGTGCTGTGGAGTAGTGTGGTGTAGTTTGGTGTAGTGTAGTGTTGTCTAGTGTAGTGTGGAGTAGTGTAGTGTAGTGTAGTTTAGTGTAGTGTAGTGTTGTGTAGTGTAGTGTGGTGTGGTGTAGTGTAGTGTGGTGTAGTGTAGTTTAATTTAGTGAGGTGTAGTTTGGTGTGACGTGTAATACTGTAGTGTAGTGTGGTGTAGTATGGTGTAGTGTGTTGTGGTGTGGTGTAGTGTGGTGTAGTGTGGTGTAGCGTGTTGTGGTGTAGTGTGGTGAAGTGTAGTGTAGTGCAGTGTAGTGTAGTGTAGTGTGATGTGGTGTAGTGTAGTGTGGTGTAGTGTGGTGTAGTGTGGTATAGTGCACTGTGGTGTGGTTTAGTGATGCGTAATATAGTGTGGTGTGGTGTGGTGTGGTGTAGTGTGATGTGGTGTAGTGTGGTGAAGTGTAGTTAGTGCAGTGTAGTATAGTGTAGTGTGGTGTGGTGTAGTGTATTGTGGTGTAGTGTGGTAGTGTGGTTTTGTGTTGTCTAGTGTAGTGTGCTATAGTGTAGTGCTGTGTGATTTAGTGACGCGTAGTATAGTGTAGTGTGGTGTGGTGTAGTATGGTGTAGTGTAGTGTGGTGTAGTGTGGTGTAGTGTGGTGTAGTGTGGTGTTCTGTAGTTTTAGTGTAATGTGGTGTAGTGTGTTGTAGTGTAGTGTAGTGTAGTGTAGTGTGGTGTGGTGTAGTATAGTGTGGTGTGGTGTAGTGTGGTGTAGTATGATGTATTGTGGTGTAGTGTAGTGTGCTGTGGTGTAGTGTGTTGTGGTGTATTATAGTGTGGTGTAGTGTAGTGTGGTATGCTGTGGGTTGGTGTAGGGTGGTGTGGTGTAGTGTATTGTAGTGTAGTATGGTGTAGCGTGGTGTAGTGTAGTGTGGTGTAGTGTGGTGTAGTGTAGTGCGATGTTGTGTTGTATGGTGCGGTGTGATTTGCTGTGGTGCAGTGTGGTGTGGTGCTGTGTGGTGTGGTGTAGTGTATTGTGGTATGATTTGGTGTAGTGTTGTGTGATGTGGTGTAGTGAAGTTTAGTGTAGTGTGGTGTTGTGTGGTGTAGTGTAGTGTAGTGTGGTGTAGTATGGTGTGGTGTGGTGTAGGGTGGTGTAGGATGGTGTAGTGTAGTGCGGTGTAGTGTAGTGTTGTGTAGTGTAGTGTGGTGTGGTGTAGTGAAGTTTAGTGTAGTGTGGTGTTGTGTGGTGTAGTGTAGTGTAGTGTAGTGTGGTGTAGTATGGTGTGGTGTGGTGTGGTGTGGTGTAGGATGGTGTAGTGTAGTGTCGTGTTTTGTAGTATAGTGTAGTGTTGTGTAGTGTAGTGTGGTGTAGTATAATGTAGTGTGGCGTAGTGTAGTGGTGTAGTGTGGTGTGGTGTAGTCATGTGTGGCCTAGTGTAATGCGGTGTGGTGTAGTGTTGTGTGGTGTGGTGTGGTGTTGTGTAGTGTAGGGTGGTGTAGCATGGTGCAACGTGGTGTAGTGCGGTGTGGTGTGGTGTAGTGTGGTGATGCGTCGTGTGGTGTGCTGTAGTCTGGTGTGCTGTGGTGTAGTCTGGTGTAGTGTGGTGTAGCGTGGTGTAGTCTAGTGTGGTATAGTGTGGTGTAGTGTATTGTAGTGTAGTGTGGTGTAGTGTGTGTCGTGTAGTGCGATGATGTGTCGTGTAGTGTGGTGGAGTGTGGGTTGGTGTAGTGTAGTGTAGTGTAGTTTAGTTTAGTGTGGTGTAGTGTAGTTTGGTGTAGTGTGGTGTGGTGTAGTGTAGTCTGGTGTAGCGTGGTGTAGTGTAGTGTAGTTTAGTTTAGTGTGGTGTGGTGTAGTCTGGTGTGGTGCGGTGTAGTGTCGTGTGGTGTAATTGTGTGTAGTGTGGTGTGGTGTAGTGTAGTGTGGTGAAGTGTCCTGTAGTGTGGTGTAGCGTAGTGTGGTGTGGTGTAGTGTCGTGTAGTGTGGTGAAATGTGGTGTGGTGTTGTGTGGTGTAGTGATGTGTGGTGTAGTGTGGTGTAGTGTAGTGTGGTGTAGTGTGGTGCGGTGTGGTGTGGTGTAGTGTGGTGTAGTGTAGTGTGATGAAATGTGGTGTAATGTGATGCAGTGTGGTGTAGTGTGGTGTAGGGTTGTGCAGTGTGGTGTAGAGTTGTGTAGTGTAGTGTCGTGTGGTTAAGTATAGTGTAGTGTGGTGTAGTATAGTGATGTAGTGAGGTGCGGTGTAGTCATGTGTGGCATATTGTAATGTGGTGTGGTGTAGTGTGGTGTGGTGTTATGTGGTGTAGTGTAGGGTGGTGTGGTGTTGTGTAGTGTCGGGATGCGTAGCATGGTGTGGTGTAGTTTGGTGTAGTGTGGTATACTGTGGTGTAGTGTGGTGTATTGTGGGGTGGTGTAGTCTGGTGTAGTGCGGTATGGTGTGTTTAGTGTGGTGTAGCGTGGTGTGGTGTGGTGCTCTGTGGTGTAGTGTAGTGTGGTGTGGTGTAGTGTAGTGTGGAGTAGTGTGGTGTAGTGTGATGTGGTGTAGTGTGGTGTAGTGTAGTGTGGTGAAGTGTGGTGTAGTGTAGTGTGGTGTAGTGTGGTGTAGTGTGATGTGGTGTAGTGTGGTGTAGTGTAGTGTGGTGAAGTGTGGTGTAGTGTAGTGTGGTGTAGTATGGTGTAGCGTGGTGTAGTGCATTGTGGTGTGGTGTTGTGTGGTGTAGTGTGGTGTAGAGTGGTGTAATGTGGTGTAGTGTGGTGTAGTGTAGTGAGGTGTAGTGTACTGTAGTGCCTTGCGGTGTAGTGTGGTGTAGTGTGGTGTGATGTTGTGTGGTCTAGTCAGGTGTAGTGTAGTGTGGTGTGGTGTGGTGTGGTGTTAGGTGTGGTGTAGTGTTGTGTGTGGAGTGGTTTGGTGTAGTGTTGTTTGGTGTGGTGTAGTGTGGCGTGGTGTGGTGTAACGTAGTGAAGTGTGGTGTGGTGTTGTGTAGTGGGGTATGAGGTGGTGTGATGTGGTGTGGTGTAGCGTGGTGTAGTATAGTGTGGTGCGGTGTAGTGTGGTGTAATATGGTGTAGTGTAGTGTAGTTTAGTGTGGTGCAGTGTGGTGTAATGGTGTGAGATGTGGTGTAGTATAGTTTAGTGTAGTGTGGTGTTGTGTGGTGTAGTGCGGTGTGGTGTGGTGTAGTGTGGTGTAGTTTGGTGTAGTTTGGGGTAGTGGGGTGTGATGTGGTGTGGTGTAGTTTAGTGTAGTGTGGTGTCGTGTCGTGTAGTGTAGTTTATTGCAGTGTGGTATAATGTGGTGTTGTGTAGTGTAGCCTGGTGTGGTGTTGTCTGATGTGTTGTAGTTTGGTGTCGCGTAGTGTGGTGTGGTGTAGTGTGGTGCGGTGTGGTGCGGTGTAGTTTGGTGTAGTATGGTGTAGTGTGTTGTACTGTGGTGTGGTGTAGTGTTGTGTAGTGTGGTGTAGGGCAGTGTGGTATAGTGTGGTGTGGTGTAGGGTAGTTTAGTGTGATGTGTTGTAGGGTGGTGTAGGGTGGTGTAGTGTTGTGTAGTGTAGTGTGTTGTAGTGTAGTGTGGTGTGGTGTAGTTTGGTGTAGTGTGGGGTAGTCTGGTGAGATGTGGTGTGGTGTAGTTTAGTGTAGTGTGGTGTCGTGTGATGTAGTGTAGTTTAGTGCAGCGTGATGCAATGTGGTTTGGTGTAGTGTAGCCTGGTGTAATGTATGTGTGCTTTGGTGTAGTGTTGTGTCGTGGGGTGTGGTGTAGTGCGGTGTGATGTAGTGCGGTGTGGTGTAGTTGAGTGTAGTGTGGTGACGTGTGGTGTGGTCCAGTGTAGTGTGGTGAAGTTTCGTGCGGTGTGACTTAGTGCGGTTTGGTGTGGTGAAGTGTGGGGTGGTGTGGTGAGGTGTAGTGTAGTGCGATTTGGTGTGTTGTGGTGTGGTGTGGTGTAATGTAGTGTTGTGTAGTGTGGTGTAGTGTTGTGCAATGTGGTGTGGTGTGCTGTGATGCCGTTAGTGTAGTGTAGCGTGGTTTAGTGTGGTGTAGTGTGGTGCAGTGTAGTGTGGTGTGGTGTAGTTTGTTGTTGTTTGTTGTTGTTTAGTGTAATGTGATGTAGTGTAGTGCGCTATGCTGTGGTTGGTGTAGTGTGGTGTAGGCTGGTGTAGTGTAGTGTAGTGTAGTGTAGTGTAGTGTAGTGTAGTGTAGTGTGGTGTAGTGTACTGTGGTGTACAGTGGTGCGGTGTAGAGATGTGTGGCGTAGTCTAATGTGGTGTGGTGTGGTATGGTTTTGTGTAGTGTAGGGTGGTGTAGTGTAGTGTAGTATGGTGTAGCATGTTGTAGTGCGGTGTGGTGTGGTGTTGTGTGGTGTTGCGTTGTGTTGTGTGGTTTGCTGTAGTGCGGTGTGGTGTGGTGTAGTGTGGTGTAGTGTGGTGTTGTGTAATGTGGTTTTGTGTGGAGTGGTGTGGTGTGGTTTAGTGTGGTGTAGTGTGTTGTTATATGGTGTGGTGTGGAGTATTTTGGTGAAACGTTGTGTAGTGTAGTGTAGTGTGGTGTAGTGTTGTGTAGTACAGAGTGGTGATGTGTGTTGTGGTGTAGTGTGATGTAGCGTAGTTTGGTGTGGTGTAGTTCAGTGTTTCTTGGTGTGGTTTTGTCTGGTGTGGTGTAGTGTAGTGTAGTGTGGAGTGGTGTGATGTGGTGTAGTGTGGTGTGGTGTAGTTTGGTGTAGTACGGTGTAGTGTGGTGTATTGTGGTGTGGTGTAGTCTGGTGTAGTGTGGTGTGGTGTAGTGTGGGGTGGTGTAGTGTAGTTTAGTTTAGTGTGGTGTTGTGTAGTGTGGTGTGGTATTGTGTGGTGTAGTGAGGTGTAGTGTGGTGTAGTGTGGTGTGGTGTAGTGTGGTGTGGTGTGGAGTGGTGCGATGTGGTGTGGAGTAGTGTGGTGTGGTGTAGTGTGGTGTAGTGTAGTGTGGTGTAGTGTTGTATGGTGCGGTGTGGTTTGCTGTGGTGCAGTGTGGTGTGCTGCAGTGTGGTGTGGTGTAGTGTATTGTGGTGTGATTTGGTGTAGTGTTCTGTGATGTGGTGTAGTGAAGTTTAGTGTAGTGTGGTGTTGTGTGGTGTAGTGTAGTGTAGTGTAGTGTAGTGTGGTGTAGTATGGTGTGGTATGGTGTAGGGTGGTGTAGGATGGTGTAGTGTAGTGTCGTGTGTTGTAGTATAGTGTTGTGTTGTGTAGTGTAGTGTGGTGTAGTATAGTGTAGTGTGGTGTAGTGTAGTGTGGTGCGGTGTAGTCATGCCTGGCGTAGTGTAATGCGGTGTGGTGTAGTGTGGTGTGGTGTGGTGTGGTGTTGTGTGGTGTAGTGTAGGGTGATGTGGTGTTGTGTAGTGTAGGGTGGTGTAGCATGGTGCAACGTGGTGTAGTGCGGTGTGGTGTGGTGTAGTGTGGTGATGCGTCGTGTGGTGTGCTGTTGTCTGGTGTGCTGTGGTGTAGTCCGGTGTAGTGTGGTGTAGTGTGGTGTAGTCTAGTGCGGTATAGTGTGGTGTTGTGTATTGTAGTGTAGTGTGGTGTAGTGTGTGTCGTGTAGTGCGATGATGTGTCGTGTAGTGTGGTGGAGTGTGGGTTGGTGTAGTGTAGTGTAGTGTAGTGTAGTTTAGTGTGGTGTAGTGTAGTTTGGTGTAGTGTGGTGTGGTGTAGTTTGGTGTAGTGTGGTGTGGTGTAGTGTAGCCTGGTGTAGCGTGGTGTAGTGTAGTGTAGTTTAGTTTAGTGTGGTGTGCTGTAGTCTGGTGTGGTGTGGTCTAGTGTTGTGTGGTGTAGTGTGGTGCGGTGTAGTGTCGTTGGGTGTGATTGTGTGTAGTGTGGTGTGGTGTAGTGTAGTGTGGTGAAGTGTCCTGTAGTGTGGTGTAGCGTAGTCTGGTGTGGTGTAGTGTCGTGTAGTTTGGTGAAATGTGGTATGGTGTTGTGTGGTGTAGTGCTGTGTGGTGTAGTGTGGTGTTGCGTCGTGTGGTGTGCTGTACTTCGGTGTGCTGTGGCGTAGTGTGGTGTAGTGTGGTGTAGTGTAGTGTGCTGTAGTGTGGTGCGGTGTGGTGTGGTGTAGTGTGGTGTAGTGTAGTGTGATGAAATGTGGTGTAATGTGATGCAGTGTGGTGTAGTGTAGTGTAGGGTGGTGCAGTGTGGTGTAGAGTGGTGTAGTGTAGTGTCGTGTGGTTAAGTATAGTGTAGTGTGGTGTAGTATAGTGGTGTAGTGAGGTGCGGTGTAGTCATGTGTGGCATAGTGTAATGTGGTGTGGTGTAGTGTGGTGTGGTGTTATGTGGTGTAGTGTAGGATGGTGTGGTGTTGTGTAGTGTCGGGATGCGTAGCATGGTGTGGTGTAGTTTGGTGTAGTGTGGTATACTGTGGTGTAGTGTGGTGTAGTGTGGGGTGGTGTGGTGTGGTATAGAGGGCTTCGATGTTGTGTGGAGTAGTGTGGTGTAGTTTGGTGTAGTGTGGTGTAGTTTGGTGTAGTGTGGTGTAGTGTTGTTTGTTGTGGTGTGGTGTAGTGTGGTGAAGTATAGTGTGAGGGGTGTGGTATGGTGTGGTGTAGTATGATGTAGTGTAGTGTGGTGTAGTGTGGTGTAGTGTGGTGTAGTGTGGTGTATTGGAATGTAATGAGGTGTAGTGTAGTGTAATGTAGTGTTGTGTAGTGTGGTGTGTGTAGTGTGGTGTGTGTAGTGTGGTGTAGTGTGGTGTAGTATAGTGTGGTGCAGTTTGGTGTGGTTTAGTGTGGTGTAGTGTGGTTTGTTGTGGTGTCGTGTGGTGTGGTATAGTGTTCTGTGATGTAGTGTAGTGTGGTGTAGGGTGGTGTGGTGTAGTGTGTTGTGGTGTAGGGTGGTGTAGTGTAGTTTAGTGTAGTGTGGTATTGTGTAGTGTAGTGTTGTGTAGTGTAGTGGTGTAGTGTGGTGCCGTGTAGTGATGTGTGACGTAGTGTAATGTGGTGTGGTGTAGAGTGGTGTGGTATCGTGTGATGTAGTGTAGAGTGGTGTTGTGTAGTGTAGTGTAGTATGGTGTAGTGTGGTGTAGTGCTGTCTGGTGTGGTGTAGTGTGGTGTTGCGTCGTGTGGTGAGGTTTGCTGTAGTCTTGTGTGCTGTGGTGTAGTGTGGTGTAGTGTAGTGTGGTGTAGTGTAGTGTGGTGTAGGGTGGTATAGTGTAGTGCGGTGTAGTTTGGTGCGGTGTGGTGGGGTGTAGTGTGGTGTAGTGGTGTGTGGTGTAGTGTGGTGTAGTGTGGTGTAGAGTGGTGCGATGTGGTGTGGTGTAATTTGGTGTAGTGTGGTGTAGTGTGGTGTACTGCGGTGTGGTATAGTGCAGTATGGTGTGGTTTAGTGTTGCGTAGTATAGTGTGGTGTGGTGTGGTGTAGTGTGGTGTCGTGTATTGTTGTGTGGTGTAGTGTGGTGAAGTCTAGTTTAATGCAGTGTAGTATAGTGTAGTATGGTGTGGTGTAGTGTAGTGTGGTGTTATTATGGTGTAGTGTGGTCTAGTGTAGCGTGCTATAGTGAAGTGTGGTGTGGTTTAGTGTTGCGTAGTATAGTGTGGTGTTGTGTGGTGTAGTATGGTGTAGTGTAGTTTAGTTTAGTGTGGTGTGGTGTAGTTTGGTGTAGTGTGGTATACTGTGGTGTAGTGTGGTGTATTGTGGGGTGGTGTAGTCTGGTGTAGTGCGGTATGGTGTGTTTAGTGTGGTGTAGCGTGGTGTGGTGTGGTGCTCTGTGGTGTAGTGTAGTGTGGTGTGGTGTAGTGTAGTGTGGAGTAGTGTGGTGTAGTGTGATGTGGTGTAGTGTGGTGTAGTGTAGTGTGGTGAAGTGTGGTGTAGTGTAGTGTGGTGTAGTATGGTGTAGCGTGGTGTAGTGCATTGTGGTGTGGTGTTGTGTGGTTAAGTGTGGTGTAGAGTGGTGTAATGTGGTGTAGTGTGGTGTAGTGTAGTGAGGTGTAGTGTACTGTAGTGCCTTGCGGTGTAGTGTGGTGTAGTGTGGTGTGATGTGGTGTGGTGTTAGGTGTGGTGTAGTGTTGTGTGTGGAGTGGTTTGGTGTAGTGTTGTTTGGTGTGGTGTAGTGTGGCGTGGTGTGGTGTAACGTAGTGAAGTGTGGTGTGGTGTTGTGTAGTGGGGTATGAGGTGGTGTGATGTGGTGTGGTGTAGCGTGGTGTAGTATAGTGTGGTGCGGTGTAGTGTGGTGTAATATGGTGTAGTGTAGTGTAGTTTAGTGTGGTGCAGTGTGGTGTAATGGTGTGAGATGTGGTGTAGTATAGTTTAGTGTAGTGTGGTGTTGTGTGGTGTAGTGCGGTGTGGTGTAGTGTGGTGTGGTGTAGTTTGGTGTAGTTTGGGGTAGTGGGGTGTGATGTGGTGTGGTGTAGTTTAGTGTAGTGTGGTGTCGTGTCGTGTAGTGTAGTTTATTGCAGTGTGGTATAATGTGGTGTTGTGTAGTGTAGCCTGGTGTGGTGTTGTCTGATGTGTTGTAGTTTGGTGTCGCGTAGTGTGGTGTGGTGTAGTGTGGTGCGGTGTGGTGCGGTGTAGTTTGGTGTAGTATGGTGTAGTGTGTTGTACTGTGGTGTGGTGTAGTGTTGTGTAGTGTGGTGTAGGGCAGTGTGGTATAGTGTGGTGTGGTGTAGGGTAGTTTAGTGTGATGTGGTGTAGGGTGGTGTAGGGTGGTGTAGTGTTGTGTAGTGTAGTGTGTTGTAGTGTAGTGTGGTGTGGTGTAGTTTGGTGTAGTGTGGGGTAGTCTGGTGAGATGTGGTGTGGTGTAGTTTAGTGTAGTGTGGTGTCGTGTGATGTAGTGTAGTTTAGTGCAGCGTGATGCAATGTGGTTTGGTGTAGTGTAGCCTGGTGTAATGTATGTGTGCTTTGGTGTAGTGTTGTGCAATGTGGTGTGGTGTGCTGTGATGCCGTTAGTGTAGTGTAGCTTGGTTTAGTTTGGTGTAGTGTGGTGCAGTGTAGTGTGGTGTGGTGTAGTTTGTTGTTGTTTGTTGTTGTTTAGTGTAATGTGATGTAGTGTAGTGCGCTATGCTGTGGTTGGTGTAGTGTGGTGTAGGCTGGTGTAGTGTAGTGTAGTGTAGTGTAGTGTAGTGTAGTGTAGTGTAGTGTGGTGTAGTGTACTGTGGTGTACAGTGGTGCGGTGTAGAGATGTGTGGCGTAGTCTAATGTGGTGTGGTGTGGTATGGTTTTGTGTAGTGTAGGGTGGTGTAGTGTAGTGTAGTATGGTGTAGCATGTTGTAGTGCGGTGTGGTGTGGTGTTGTGTGGTGTTGCGTTGTGTTGTGTGGTTTGCTGTAGTGCGGTGTGGTGTGGTGTAGTGTGGTGTAGTGTGGTGTTGTGTAATGTGGTTTTGTGTGGAGTGGTGTGGTGTGGTTTAGTGTGGTGTAGTGTGTTGTTATATGGTGTGGTGTGGAGTATTTTGGTGAAACGTTGTGTAGTGTAGTGTAGTGTGGTGTAGTGTTGTGTAGTACAGAGTGGTGATGTGTGTTGTGGTGTAGTGTGATGTAGCGTAGTTTGGTGTGGTGTAGTTCAGTGTTTCTTGGTGTGGTTTAGTCTGGTGTGGTGTAGTGTAGAGTAGTGTGGAGTGGTGTGGTGTGGTGTAGTGTGGTGTGGTGTAGTTTGGTGTAGTACGGTGTAGTGTGGTGTATTGTGGTGTGGTGTAGTCTGGTGTAGTGTGGTGTGGTGTAGTGTGGGGTGGTGTAGTGTAGTTTAGTTTAGTGTGGTGTTGTGTAGTGTGGTGTGGTATTGTGTGGTGTAGTGAGGTGTAGTGTGGTGTAGTGTGGTGTGGTGTAGTGTGGTGTGGTGTGGAGTGGTGCGATGTGGTGTGGAGTAGTGTGGTGTGGTGTAGTGTGGTGTAGTGTAGTGTGGTGTAGTGTTGTATGGTGCGGTGTGGTTTGCTGTGGTGCAGTGTGGTGTGGTGCAGTGTGGTGTGGTGTAGTGTATTGTGGTGTGATTTGGTGTAGTGTTCTGTGATGTGGTGTAGTGAAGTTTAGTGTAGTGTGGTGTTGTGTGGTGTAGTGTAGTGTAGTGTAGTGTAGTGTGGTGTAGTATGGTGTGGTATGGTGTAGGGTGGTGTAGGATGGTGTAGTGTAGTGTCGTGTGTTGTAGTATAGTGTTGTGTTGTGTAGTGTAGTGTGGTGTAGTATAGTGTAGTGTGGTGCGGTGTAGTCATGCCTGGCGTAGTGTAATGCGGTGTGGTGTAGTGTGGTGTGGTGTGGTGTGGTGTTGTGTGGTGTAGTGTAGGGTGATGTGGTGTTGTGTAGTGTAGGGTGGTGTAGCATGGTGCAACGTGGTGTAGTGCGGTGTGGTGTGGTGTAGTGTGGTGATGCGTCGTGTGGTGTGCTGTTGTCTGGTGTGCTGTGGTGTAGTCTGGTGTAGTGTGGTGTAGTGTGGTGTAGTCTAGTGCGGTATAGTGTGGTGTAGTGTATTGTAGTGTAGTGTGGTGTAGTGTGTGTCGTGTAGTGCGATGATGTGTCGTGTAGTGTGGTGGAGTGTGGGTTGGTGTAGTGTAGTGTAGTGTAGTGTAGTTTAGTGTGGTGTAGTGTAGTTTGGTGTAGTGTGGTGTGGTGTAGATTGGTGCGATGTGGTGTGGAGTAGTGTGGTGTGGTGTAGTTTGGTGTAGTGTGGTGTGGTGTAGTGTAGCCTGGTGTAGCGTGGTGTAGTGTAGTGTAGTTTAGTTTAGTGTGGTGTGGTGTAGTCTGGTGTGGTGTGGTCTAGTGTTGTGTGGTGTAGTGTGGTGCGGTGTAGTGTCGTTGGGTGTGATTGTGTGTAGTGTGGTGTGGTGTAGTGTAGTGTGGTGAAGTGTCCTGTAGTGTGGTGTAGCGTAGTCTGGTGTGGTGTAGTGTCGTGTAGTTTGGTGAAATGTGGTGTGGTGTTGTGTGGTGTAGTGCTGTGTGGTGTAGTGTGGTGTTGCGTCGTGTGGTGCGCTGTACTTCGGTGTGCTGTGGCGTAGTGTGGTGTAGTGTGGTGTAGTGTAGTGTGCTGTAGTGTGGTGCGGTGTGGTGTGGTGTAGTGTGGTGTAGTGTAGTGTGATGAAATGTGGTGTAATGTGATGCAGTGTGGTGTAGTGTAGTGTAGGGTGGTGCAGTGTGGTGTAGAGTGGTGTAGTGTAGTGTCGTGTGGTTAAGTATAGTGTAGTGTGGTGTAGTATAGTGGTGTAGTGAGGTGCGGTGTAGTCATGTGTGGCATAGTGTAATGTGGTGTGGTGTAGTGTGGTGTGGTGTTATGTGGTGTAGTGTAGGATGGTGTGGTGTTGTGTAGTGTCGGGATGCGTAGCATGGTGTGGTGTAGTTTGGTGTAGTGTGGTATACTGTGGTGTAGTGTGGTGTAGTGTGGGGTGGTGTGGTGTGGTATAGAGGGCTGCGATGTTGTGTGGAGTAGTGTGGTGTAGTTTGGTGTAGTGTGGTGTAGTTTGGTGTAGTGTGGTGTAGTGTTGTTTGTTGTGGCGTGGTGTAGTGTGGTGAAGTATAGTGTGAGGGGTGTGGTATGGTGTGGTGTAGTATGATGTAGTGTAGTGTGGTGTAGTGTGGTGTATTGGAATGTAATGAGGTGTAGTGTAGTGTAATGTAGTGTTGTGTAGTGTGGTGTGTGTAGTGTGGTGTGTGTAGTGTGGTGTAGTGTGGTGTAGTATAGTGTGGTGCAGTTTGGTGTGGTTTAGTGTGGTGTAGTGTGGTTTGTTGTGGTGTCGTGTGGTGTGGTATAGTGTTCTGTGATGTAGTGTAGTGTGGTGTAGGGTGGTGTGGTGTAGTGTGTTGTGGTGTAGGGTGGTGTAGTGTAGTTTAGTGTAGTGTGGTATTGTGTAGTGTAGTGTTGTGTAGTGTAGTGGTGTAGTGTGGTGCCGTGTAGTGATGTGTGACGTAGTGTAATGTGGTGTGGTGTAGTGTGGTGTGGTATCGTGTGATGTAGTGTAGAGTGGTGTTGTGTAGTGTAGTGTAGTATGGTGTAGTGTGGTGTAGTGCTGTCTGGTGTGGTGTAGTGTGGTGTTGCGTCGTGTGGTGAGGTTTGCTGTAGTCTTGTGTGCTGTGGTGTAGTGTGGTGTAGTGTAGTGTGGTGTAGTGTAGTGTGGTGTAGGGTGGTATAGTGTAGTGCGGTGTAGTTTGGTGCGGTGTGGTGGGGTGTAGTGTGGTGTAGTGGTGTGTGGTGTAGTGTGGTGTAGTGTGGTGTAGAGTGGTGCGATGTGGTGTGGTGTAATTTGGTGTAGTGTGGTGTAGTGTGGTGTACTGCGGTGTGGTATAGTGCAGTGTGGTGTGGTTTAGTGTTGCGTAGTATAGTGTGGTGTGGTGTGGTGTGGTGTAGTGTGGTGTCGTGTATTGTTGTGTGGTGTAGTGTGGTGAAGTCTAGTTTAGTGCAGTGTAGTATAGTGTAGTATGGTGTGGTGTAGTGTAGTGTGGTGTTATTATGGTGTAGTGTGGTCTAGTGTAGCGTGCTATAGTGAAGTGTGGTGTGGTTTAGTGTTGCGTAGTATAGTGTGGTGTTGTGTGGTGTAGTATGGTGTAGTGTAGTTTAGTTTAGTGTGGTGGTGTAGTTTGGTGTAGTGTGGTATACTGCAGTGTGGCGTGGTGTAGAGTGGTTCGATGTGGTGTGGAGTAGTGTGGTGTAGTTTGGTGTAGTGTGGTGTAGTGTGGTGTAATGTGGTGTGGTGTAGTGTTGTGTGGTGTAGTGTGGTATGGTGTAGTGTAGTGTGGTGTAGTGTGGTATGGTGTAGTGTAGTGTGGTGTAGTGTGGTGTAACCTAGTGTGGTATAGTGCAGTGTTGTGTGGTTTAGTGTGGTGTATTATAGTGTGAGGGGTGTGGTGTGGTGTGGTGTGGTATGGTGTAGTGTAGTGTGGTGTAGTGTGGTGTAGTGGTGTGTAATGATGTGTAGTGTAGTGTAGTGTAGCGTGGTGTAGTGTATTGTAGTGTAGTGTTGTGTAGTGTGGTGTGGTGTAGTGACATGTGGTGTAGTGTAGTGTGGTATAGTGCAGTGTGGTGTTGTGTATTCTGGTGTGGTGTAGTGTAGTGATGTGTAGTGTAGTGTGATGTAGTGTGAGTTTGGTGTAATGTAGTGTAGTTTAGTGTGGTGTGGTGTAGTTTGCTGTAGTGTGGTATACTGTGGTGTAGTGTGGTCTAGTGTGGTATAGTGTGCTCTGGTGTGGTGTAGTATGGTGTGGTGTAGAGTGGTGCTATGTGGTGTTGAGTAGTGTGGTGTAATTTGGTGTAGTGTGGTATAGTTTGGTGAAGTGTGGTGTATTGTGGTGTGGTGTAGTGTAGTGTGTTGTAGTGTGGTGTGGTGCAGTGTAGTTCGGTGTGGTGTAGTGTGGTGTTGCGTCGTGTGGTGTGGTTTGGTGTAGTTTGGTCTACTGTGCTCTTGTGTGGTGTAGTGTGGTGTAGTGCGGTGTAGTGTGGTTTGGTGTAGTGTAGTTTGGTGTAATGTAGTCTGGTGTACTGTGGTGTAGTGTAGTGTGGTATAGTGCAATGTTGTCTGGTTTAGTGTGGTGTAGTATAGTATGGTGTGGTGTGGTGTTGTGTGGTCTAGTGTGGTGTGGTGTAGTGTAGTGTAGTTTAGTTTAGTGTGGTGTGGCTTAGTTTGGTGTGGCGTGGTATACCGTAGTGTAGTGTGGTGTAGTGTGGTGTAGTTCGGTGTGGTGTGGTGTAGTGTGGTGTTGCGTCGTGTGGTGTAGTGTGGTGTTGCGTTGTGTGGTTTGGTGTAGTTTGGTGTACTGTGTTCTAGTGTGGTGTAGTGCGGTGTGGTGTAGTGCGGTTTGGTGTAGTGTAGTTTGGTGTAATGTAGTCTGGTGTACTGTGGTGTAGAGTAGTGTGGTATAGTGCAATGTGGTCTGGTTTAGTGTGGTGTAGTATAGTGTGGTGTGGTGTGATGTGGTGTAGTATGGTGTAGTGTGTTGCTTTGTGGTGTAGTGTGGTGTAGTTTAGTGTGGTGCAGTGTGGTGTGGTGTAGTGTATTGTGGTGTGATTTGGTGTAGTGTGGTGTGGTGTTGTGTGGTGTGGTGTAGTGTGGTGTGGTGTAGAGTGCTGCGATGTGGTGTGGAGTAGTGTTGTGCGGTGTACTTTGTTGCAGTGTGGTGTAATATGGTGTAGAGTGGTGTAGGGTGGTGTAGTGTAGTGTGATGATATGTGGTGTAATGTGATGCAGTGTGGTGTAGTGTGGTGTAGGCTGGTGTAGTGTGGTGTAGGGTGGTGTAGTGTAGTGTCGTGTGGTTTAGTATAGTGTAGTGTGGTGTAGTGTAGTGGTCTAGTGAGGTGCGGTGTAGTCATGTGTGGCGTAGTGTAGTAGTCATGTGTGGTGTGGTGTAGTGTGGTGTGGTGTTGTGTGGTGTAGTGTAGGGCGGTGTGGTGTTGTGTAGTGTAGGGTTGTGTAGCATGGTGTGGTGTAGTTTGGTGTAGTGTGGTATACTGTGGTGTAGTGTGGTGTAGTGTGGTGTGGTGTGGTTTAGTGTGGTGTGGTTTCGAGGGGTGCGATGTGGTGTGGAGTAGTGTGGTGTAGTGTAGTTTGGTGTAGTGTGGTGTAGTTCGGTGTAGTGTGGTGTAGTGTTGTGTGTTGTAGTGTGGTGGGGTATAGTGCAGTGGTGAATTGTGGTGTAGTTCGGTGTAGTGTGGTGTAGTGTTGTGTGTTGTAATGCGGTGGGGTATAGTGCAGTGTTGTGTGGTTTAGTGTGGTGTATTATAGTGTGAGGGGTGTGGTATGGTGTGGTGTAGTATGGTGTAGTTTAGTGTGGTGTAGTGTGGTGTGGTGGAGTGTAATGAGGTATAGTGTAGCGTAGTGTAGTGCGGTGTAGTGCGGTGCAGTGTAGAGTTGTGTTGTGTAGCGTGGTGTGGTGTAGTGTGGTGTAGCGTGTTGTAGTGTAGTGGCGTAGTGTAATGTGGTGGAATGTAGTGTGGTGTAGTGTGGTGTAGTGTGGTGTAGTGTGGTGTAGGGTGGTGTAGTGTAGTGTAGTGTGGTGTAGTGTAGTGTAGTGTAGTGTGTTGTAGTGTAGTGGCGTAGTGTAATGTGGTGGGGTGTAGTGTGATGTGATGTAGTGTGGTGTAGTGTAGGATGGTGTAGTGTAGTGTGGTGTAGTGTAGTGTGGTATAGAGTGGTGCGATGTAGTGTGGTGTAATTTGGTGTTGTGTGGTGTAGTGTGGTGTAGTGTGGTGTAGTGTAGTGCGGTGTAGTGTGGTGTGGTGTAGTGTAATATGGTGTAGTGTGGTATGGTGTAGCGTAGTGTGGTGTAGTGTGGTGTAGTGAAGTGTTGTGTTGTGTAGTGTTGTGTGGTGTAGTGTAGTGTGGTGTAGTGTAGTGTCGTGTAGTGTCGTGTAGTGTGGTGTAGTTTAGTGTGGTGCAGTTTGGTGTGGTTTAGTGTGGTGTAGTTTGTTTTGGTGTGGTGTAGTGTTGTGTCGTGTAGTGTTGTGATGTCTGGTGTACTGTGATGTGTTGTGGGATGGTGTAGTGTAGTTTAATTTAGTTAAGTGTGGTGTAGTGTAGTTTGGTATGTCGTGTTGTGGTGTAGGGTGGTGTAGGGTGGTGTTGTGCAGTGTAGTGTAGTGTAGTGTGGTGTAGTGTAGTGTAGTGTGGTGTAGTGTTGTGTTGTTTTGTGGTGCGGTGTAGTGATGTGTGGCGTAGTCTAATGTGGTGTGGTGTAGTGTGGTGTGGTGTAGTGTGGTGTGGTGTAGTGTAGGGTGGTGGGGTGTAGTGTAGTGTAGGGAGGTGTGGTGTAATATGTGTTGTGTTGTGTGGTGTAGAGTAGGGTGGTGTGGTTTAGTGTAATGAAGTGTAGTATAGTGTAGCGTGGTGTAGTGTGGTGTGGTGGGTGCAGTGTGGTGTTGCGTCGTGTGGTGTGGTGTGCTGTAGTTTGGTGTGCTGTGGAGTAGCGTGGTGTAGTTTGGTGTAGTGTAGTGTTGTGTAGTGTAGTGTGGTGTAGTGTAGTGTGGAGTAGTGTAGTGTAGTGTAGTTTAGTGTAGTGTAGTGTGGTGTAGTGTGGTGTAGTGTAGTTTAATTTAGTGTGGTGTAGTTTGGTGTGGCGTGTAATACTGTAGTGTAGTGTGGTGTAGTATGGTGTAGTGTGTTGTGGTGTGGTGTAGTGTGGTGTAGTGTGGTGTAGGGTGTTGTGGTGTAGTGTGGTGAAGTGTAGTGTAGTGCAGTGTAGTGTAGTGTGATGTGGTGTAGTGTAGTGTGGTGTAGTGTGGTGTAGTGTGGTATAGTGCAGTGTGGTGTGGTTTAGTGATGCGTAGTATAGTGTGGTGTGGTGTGGTGTGGTGTGGTGTGGTGTAGTGTGGTGTGGTGTAGTGTGGTGAAGTGTAGTTAGTGCAGTGTAGTATAGTGTAGTGTGGTGCGGTGTAGTGTAGTGTGGTGTAGTGTGGTAGTGTGGTTTTGTGTTGTCTAGTGTAGTGTGCTATAGTGTAGTGCTGTGTGATTTAGTGACGCGTAGTATAGTGTAGTGTGGTGTGGTGTAGTATGGTGTAGTGTAGTGTGGTGTAGGGTGCTGTAGTGTGGTGTTCTGTAGTTTTAGTGTAATGTGGTGTAGTGTGGTGTAGTGTAGTGTAGTGTGGTGTCGTGTAGTATAGTGTGGTGGGGTGTACAATGATGTATTGTGGTGTAGTGTAGTGTGCTGTGGTGTAGTGTGTTGTGGTGTATTATAGTGTGGTGTAGTGTAGTGTGGTATGCTGTGGGTTGGTGTGGGGTGGTGTGGTGTAGTGTATTGTAGTGTAGTATGGTGTAGCGTGGTGTAGTGTAGTGTGGTGTAGTGTGGTGTAGTGTAGTGCGATGTTGTGTTGTATGGTGCGGTGTGGTTTGCTGTGGTGCAGTGAGGTGTGGTGCAGTGTGGTGTGGTGTAGTGTATTGTGGTGTGATTTGGTGTAGTGTCGTGTGATGTGGTGTAGTGAAGTTTAGTGTAGTGTGGTGTTGTGTTGTGTAGTGTAGTGTAGTGTAGTGTGGTGTAGTATGGTGTGGTGTGGTGTAGGGTGGTGTAGGATGGTGTAGTGTAGTGTCGTGTTTTGTAGTTTAGTGTAGTGTTGTGTAGTGTAGTGTGGTGTAGTATAATGTAGTGTGGTGTAGTGTAGTGGTGTAGTGTGGTGCGGTGTAGTCATGTGTGGTGTTGTATAGTGTAGGGTGGTGTAGCATGGTGCAACGTGGTGTAGTGCGGTGTGGTGTGGTGTAGTGTGGTGATGCGTCGTGTGGTGTGCTGTAGTCTGGTGTGCTGTGGTGTAGTCTGGTGTAGTGTGGTGTAGTGTGGTGTAGTCTAGTGTGGTATAGTGTGGTGTAGTGTATTGTAGTGTAGTGTGGTGTAGTGTGTGTCGTGTAGTGCGATGATGTGTCGTGTAGTGTGGTGGAGTGTGGGTTGGTGTAGTGTAGTGTAGTGTAGTTTAGTTTAGTGTGGTGTAGTGTAGTTTGGTGTAGTGTGGTGTGGTGTAGTGTAGCCTGGTGTAGCGTGGTGTAGTGTAGTGTAGTTTAGTTTAGTGTGGTGTGGTGTAGTCTGGTGTGGTGCGGTGTAGTGTCGTGTGGTGTAATTGTGTGTAGTGTGGTGTGGTGTAGTGTAGTGTGGTGAAGTGTCCTGTAGTGTGGTGTAGCGTAGTGTGGTGTGGTGTAGTGTCGTGTAGTGTGGTGAAATGTGGTGTGGTGTTGTGTGGTGTAGTGATGTGTGGTGTAGTGTGGTGTAGTGTAGTGTGGTGTAGTGTGGTGCGGTGTGGTGTGATGTAGTGTGGTGTAGTGTAGTGTGATGAAATGTGGTGTAATGTGATGCAGTGTGGTGTAGTGTGGTGTAGGGTGGTGCAGTGTGGTGTAGAGTGGTGTAGTGTAGTGTCGTGTGGTTAAGTATAGTGTAGTGTGGTGTAGTATAGTGATGTAGTGAGGTGCGGTGTAGTCATGTGTGGCATATTGTAATGTGGTGTGGTGTAGTGTGGTGTGGTGTTATGTGGTGTAGTGTAGGGTGGTGTGGTGTTGTGTAGTGTCGGGATGCGTAGCATGGTGTGGTGTAGTTTGGTGTAGTGTGGTATACTGTGGTGTAGTGTGGTGTAGTGTGGGGTGGTGTGGTTTAGTGTGGTGTGGTATAGAGGGCTGCGATGTTGTGTGGAGTAGTGTGGTGTGGTATAGTTTGGTGTAGTGTGGTGTAGTTTGGTGTAGTGTGGTGTAGTGTTGTGAAGTATAGTGTGAGGGGTGTGGTATGGTGTGGTGTAGTATGATGTAGTGTAGTGTGGTGTAGTGTGGTGTATTGGAATGTAATGAGGTGTAGTGTAGTGTAGTGTAGTGTAATTTAGTGTTGTGTAGTGTGGTGTGTGTAGTGTGGTGTGTGTAGTGTGGTGTAGTGTGGTGTAGTATAGTGTGGTGCAGTTTGGTGTGGTTTAGTGTGGTGTAGTGTGGTGTGTTGTGGTGTCGTGTGGTGTTGCGTGGTGTGGTATAGTGTTTTGTGGTGTAGTGTAGTGTGGTGTAGGGTGGTGTGGTGTAGTGTGTTGTGGTGTAGTGTGGTGTGGTGTGGTGTAGTATGTTGTGGTGTAGTGTAGTGCTGTGTAGTGTAGTGTGGTGTAGTGCAGTATGGTGTTGTGTAGTATGGTATGCTCTGGTGTGGTGTAGTGTGGTGTAGGGTGGTGTAGTGTAGTTTAGTGTAGTGTGGTATTGTGTAGTGTAGTCTTGTGTAGTGTAGTGGTGTAGTGTGGTGCCGTGTAGTGATGTGTGACGTAGTGTAATGTGGTGTGGTGTAGAGAGGTGTGGTGTTGTGTGATGTAGTGTAGAGTGGTGTTGTGTAGTGTAGTTTAGTGTAGTATGGTGTAGGGTGGTATAGTGTAGTGCGGTGTAGTTTGGTGCGGTGTGGTGGGGTGTAGTGTGGTGTAGTGGTGTGTGGTGTAGTGTGGTGTGGTGTAGTGTGGTGTAGAGTGGTGCGATATGGTGTGGTGTAATTTGGTGTAGTGTGGTGTAGTGTGATGTACTGTGGTGTGGTATAGTGCAGTGTGGTGTGGTTTAGTGTGGTGTTGTGTAGTGTGGTGTAGTGTAGTGTGGTGAAGTCTAGTTTAGTGCAGTGTAGTATAGTGTAGTATGGTGTGGTGTAGTGTAGTGTGGTGTTATTATGGTGTAGTGTGGTCTAGTGTAGTGTGCTATAGTGCAGTGTTGTGCGGTTTAGTGTTGCGTAGTATAGTGTGGTGTTGTGTGGTGTAGTACGGTGTAGTGTAGTGTGCTGTAGTGTTGTGTAGTGTGGTGTTGTGTAGTGTAGTGTAGTGTGCTGTAGTGTAGTGTAGTGTGGTGTAGTTTAGTGTGGTGTGGTGTAGTGTGGTGTAGTGTGATGTAGTGTGGTGTAGTGTGGTGTGCTGTGGTGTAGTGTGGTGTCATGTAGTGTGATGATGTGTGGTGTAGTGTGATGTAGTGTGGGTTGGTTTAGTGTAGTGTAGTGTAGTTTAGTTTAGTGTGGTGTGGTGTAGTTTGGTGTAGTGTTGTATACTGTAGTGTGGTGTGGTGTAGAGTAGTTCGATGTGGTGTGGAGTAGTGTGGTGTAGTTTGGTGTAGTGTGGTGTAGTGTGGTGTATTGTGGTGTGGTGTAGTGTTGTGTGTTGTAGTGTGGTGTGGTGTAGTGTAGTGTGGTGTAGTGTGGTATCGTGTAGTGTAGTGTGGTGTAGTGTGGTGTAACCTAGTGTGGTATAGTGCAGTGTTGTGTGGTGTGGTGTGGTGTGGTATGGTGTAGTGTAGTGTGGTGTAGTGTGGTGTAGTGGAGTGTAATGAGGTGTAGTGTAGTGTAGTGTAGTGTAGCGTGGTGTAGTGTATTGTAGTGTAGTGTTTTGTAGTGTGGTGTGGTGTAGTGACATGTGGTGTAGTGTAGTGTGGTATAGTGCAGTGTGGTGTTGTGTAGTCTGATGTGGTGTAGTGTAGTGATGTGTAGTGTAGTGTGATGTAGTGTGAGTTTGGTGTAGTATAGTGTAGTTTAGTGTGGTGTGGTGTATACTGTGGTGTAGCGTGGTCTAGTGTTGTATAGTGTGCTCTGGTGTGGTGTAGTATGGTGTGGTGTAGAGTGTGCGATGTGGTGTGGAGTAGTGTGGTGTAATTTGGTGTAGTGTGGTGTAGTTTGGTGAAGTGTGGTGTATTGTGGTGTGGTGTAGTGTAGTGTGTTGTAGTGTGGTGTGGTGCAGTGTACTGTGGTGTAGTGTGGTGTAGGGTGGTGTAGTGTGGTGTAGTGTAGTGTAGTGTAGTGTAGTGTGTTGTAGTGTAGTGGCGTAGTGTAATGTGGTGGGGTGTAGCGTGATGTGATGTAGTGTGGTGTAGTGTAGGATGGTGTAGTGTAGTGTAGGGTGGTGTAGCATAGTGCGGTGAGGTGATGTGTAGTGTGGTGTTGCTTCGTGTGATGTGGTGTGCTGTAGTTTGGTGTGGTGTGGTGTAGTGGGGTGTAGTGTAGTGTAGTGTGATGTAGCGTGGTGTAGTGCGGTGTAGTGTGGTGTTACGTCGTGTGGTGTGGTGTGCTCTAATTTGGTGTGCTGTGGTGTAGTGTGGTGTAGTGTTGTGTGATATGGTGTAGTATGGTGTAGTGTGGTGTAATTTGGTGTAGTGTGTTGTTGGTCGATGTGGTGGGGTGTGGTGTAGTGTGGTGTAACGTGTTGTAGTGTAGTGTGGTGTAGTGTGGTGTAGTGTGGTGTGGTGTAGTGTAGTGTGGTATAGAGTGGTACGATGTAGTGTGGTGTAATTTGGTGTTGTGTGGTGTAGTGTGGTGTAGTGTAGTGCGGTGTAGTGTGGTGTGGTGTAGTGTAATATGTTGTAGTGTGGTGTGGTGTAGCGTAGTGTGGTGTAGTGTGGTGTAGTGAAGTGTTGTGTTGTGTAGTGTTGTGTGGTGTAGTGTAGTGTGGTGTAGTGTAGTGTGGTGTAGTGTGGTGTAGTGTGGTGTAGTTTAGTGTGGTGCAGTTTGGTGTGGTTTAGTGTGGTGTAGTTTGTTTTGTTGTGGGGTAGTGTGGTGTCGTGTAGTGTTGTGATGTCTGGTGTACTGTGATGTATTGTGGGTTGGTGTAGTGTAGTTTAGTTTAGTTAAGTTTGGTGTGGTGTAGTGTAGTTTGGTAAGTCGTGGTGTGGTGTAGGGTGGTGTAGGGTGGTGTTGTGCAGTGTAGTGTTGTGTAGTGTGGTATAGTGTAGTGTAGTGTGGTGTAGTGTAGTGTTGTTTTGTGGTGCTGTGTAGTGATGTGTGGCGTAGTCTAATGTGGTGTGGTGTAGTGTGGTGTGGTGTGGTGTAGTGTAGGGTAATGTGGTGTAGTGTAGTGTAGGGAGGTGTGGCGTAATATGTGTTGTGTTGTGTGGTGTAGAGTAGGGTGGTGTGGTTTAGTGTAATGAAGTGTAGTATAGTGTAGCGTGGTGTAGTGCGGTGTGGTGGGTGTAGTGTGGTGTTGCGTCGTGTGGTGTGGTGTGCTGTAGTTTGGTGTGCTGTGGTGTAGTGTGGTGTAGTTTGGTGTAGTGTAGTGTTGTGTAGTGTAGTGTGGTGTGGTGTAGTGTAGTGTGGAGTAGTGTAGTGTAGTGTAGTTTAGTGTAGTGTAGTGTTGTGTAGTGTAGTGTGGTGTGGTGTAGTGTAGTGTGGTGTAGTGTAGTTTAATTTAGTGAGGTGTAGTTTGGTGTGACGTGTAATACTGTAGTGTAGTGTGGTGTAGTATGGTGTAGTGTGTTGTGGTGTGGTGTAGTGTGGTGTAGTGTGGTGTAGTGTGTTGTGGTGTAGTGTGGTGAAGTGTAGTGTAGTGCAGTGTAGTGTAGTGTAGTATGATGTGGTGTAGTGTAGTGTGGTGTAGTGTGGTGTAGGGTGGTATAGTGCAGTGTGGTGTGGTTTAGTGATGCGTAGTATAGTGTGGTGTGGTGTGGTGTGGTGTTGTGTGGTGTGGTGTAGTGTGGTGAAGTGTAGTTAGTGCAGTGTAGTATAGTGTAGTGTGGTGCGGTGTAGTGTAGTGTGGTGTAGTGTGGTAGTGTGGTTGTGTGTCGTCTAGTGTAGTGTGCTATAGTGTAGTGCTGTGTGATTTAGTGACGCGTAGTATAGTGTAGTGTGGTGTGGTGTAGTATGGTGTAGTGTAGTGTGGTGTAGGGTGCTGTAGTGTGGTGTTCTGTAGTTTTAGTGTAATGTGGTGTAGTGTGGTGTAGTGTAGTGTAGTGTGGTGTCGTGTAGTATAGTGTGGTGTGGTGTAGTGTGGTGTAGTATGATGTATTGTGGTGTAGTGTAGTGTGCTGTGGTGTAGTGTGTTGTGGTGTATTATAGTGTGGTGTAGTGTAGTGTGGTATGCTGTGGGTTGGTGTAGGGTGGTGTGGTGTAGTGTATTGTAGTGTAGTATGGTGTAGCGTGGTGTAGTGTAGTGTGGTGTAGTGTGGTGTAGTGTAGTGCGATGTTGTGTTGTATGGTGCGGTGTGGTTTGCTGTGGTGCAGTGTGGTGTGGTGCAGTGTGGTGTGGTGTAGTGTATTGTGGTGTGATTTGGTGTAGTGTTGTGTGATGTGGTGTAGTGAAGTTTAGTGTAGTGTGGTGTTGTGTGGTGTAGTGTAGTGTAGTGTAGTGTGGTGTAGTATGGTGTGGTGTGGTGTGGTGTGGTGTAGGATGGTGTAGTGTAGTGTCGTGTGTTGTAGTATAGTGTAGTGTTGTGTAGTGTAGTGTGGTGTAGTATAATGTAGTGTGGTGTAGTGTAGTGGTGTAGTGTGGTGTGGTGTAGTCATGTGTGGCCTAGTGTAATGCGGTGTGGTGTAGTGTTGTGTGGTGTGGTGTGGTGTTGTGTAGTGTAGGGTGGTGTAGCATGGTGCAACGTGGTGTAGTGCGGTGTGGTGTGGTGTAGTGTGGTGATGCGTCGTGTGGTGTGCTGTAGTCTGGTGTGCTGTGGTGTAGTCTGGTGTAGTGTGGTGTAGTGAGGTGTAGCCTAGTGTGGTATAGTGTGGTGTAGTGTATTGTAGTGTAGTGTGGTGTAGTGTGTGTCGTGTAGTGCGATGATGTGTCGTGTAGTGTGGTGGAGTGTGGGTTGGTGTAGTGTAGTGTGGGGTGGTGTGGTTTAGTGTGGTGTGGTATAGAGGGCTGCGATGTTGTGTGGAGTAGTGTGGTGTGGTGTAGTTTGGTGTAGTGTGGTGTAGTTTGGTGTAGTGTGGTGTAGTGTTGTGAAGTATAGTGTGAGGGGTGTGGTATGGTGTGGTGTAGTATGATGTAGTGTAGTGTGGTGTAGTGTGGTGTAGTGTGGTGTATTGGAATGTAATGAGGTGTAGTGTAGTGTAGTGTAATGTAGTGTTGTGTAGTGTGGTGTGTGTAGTGTGGTGTGTGTAGTGTGGTGTAGTGTGGTGTAGTATAGTGTGGTGCAGTTTGGTGTGGTTTAGTGTGGTGTAGTGTGGTGTGTTGTGGTGTCGTGTGGTGTTGCGTGGTGTGGTATAGTGTTCTGTGGTGTAGTGTAGTGTGGTGTAGGGTGGTGTGGTGTAGTGTGTTGTGGTGTAGTGTAGTGCTGTGTAGTGTAGTTTGATGTAGTGTAGTATGGTGTTGTGTAGTATGGTATGCTCTGGTGTGGTGTAGTGTGGTGTAGGGTGGTGTAGTGTAGTTTAGTGTAGTGTGGTATTGTGTAGTTTAGTGTTGTGTAGTGTTGTGGTGTAGTGTGGTGCCGTGTAGTGATGTGTGACGTAGTGTGGTGTAGGGTGGTATAGTGTAGTGCGGTGTAGTTTGGTGCGGTGTGGTGGGGTGTAGTGTGGTGTGGTGTAGTGTGGTGTAGAGTGGTGCGATGTGGTGTGGTGTAATTTGGTGTAGTGTGGTGTAGTGTTGTGTAGTGTGGTGTACTGTGGTGTGGTATAGTGCAGTGTGGTGTGGTTTAGTGTGGTGTCGTGTAGTGTGGTGTAGTGTAGTGTGGTGAAGTCTAGTTTAGTGCAGTGTAGTATAGTGTAGTATGGTGTGGTGTAGTGTAGTGTGCTGTTATTATGGTGTGGTGTGGTCTAGTGTAGTGTGCTATAGAGCAGTGTTGTGTGGTTTAGTGTTGCGTAGTATAGTGTGTTGTTGTGTGGTGTAGTATGGTGTGGTGTAGTGTGGTGTAGTGTAGTGTAGTGTGGTGTAGTTTAGTGTGGTGTGGTGTAGTGTGGTGTAGTGTGATGTAGTGTGGTGTAGTGTGGTGTGCTGTGTTGTAGTGTGTTGTGTTGTGGTATAGTGTGGTGTAGTGTGGTATGTTGTGGTATGTTGTGGGTTGGTGTAGGGTGGTGTGGTGTAGTGTAGTGTAGTATTGTGTAGCGTTGTATACTGTGGTGTAGTTTTGTGTAGTATGGTGTGATGTGGTGCGGAGTAGTGTTGTGTGGTGTAGTTTGGTGTAGTGTGGTGTAGTGTGGTGTAGTGTGCTGTGGTGTAGAGTGGTGCGATGTGGTGTGGGGTAGTTTGGTGTGATGTGGTGTACTGTGTTGTAGTGTAGTGTGGTGTAGTGGGGTGTGGTGTGGTGTAGTGTGGTGTAGTGTAGTGTTGTGTAGTGTAGTGTGGTGTAGTGTGGTGTATTGTGATGTAGTGTGGGTTGGTTTAGTGTAGTGTAGTGTAGTTTAGTTTAGTGTGATGTGGTGTAGTTTGGTGTAGTGTGGTATACTGTAGTGTGGTGTGGTGTAGAGTAGTTCGATGTGGTGTGGAGTAGTGTGGTGTAGGTTGGTGTAGTGTGGTGTAATGTGGTGTGGTGTAGTGTTGTGTGTTGTAGTGTGGTGTGGTGTAGTATAGTGTGGTGTAGTGTGGTATGGTGTAGTGTAGTGTGGTGTAGTGTGGTGTAGCCTAGTGTGGTATAGTGCAGTGTTGTGTGGTTTAGTGTGGTGTAGTATAGTGTGAGGGGTGTGGTGTGCTGTGGTGTGGTATGGTGTAGTGTAGTGTGGTGTAGTGTGGTGTAGTGGAGTGTAATGAGGTGTAGTGTAGTGTAGTGTAGCGTGGTGTAGTGTATTGTAGTGTAGTGTTTTGTAGTGTGGTGTGGTGTAGTGACATGTGGTGTAGTGTAGTGTGGTATAGTGCAGTGTGGTGTTGTGTAGTCTGATGTGGTGTAGTGTAGTGATGTGTAGTGTAGTGTGATGTTGTGTTAGTTTGGTGTAGTGTAGTGTAGTTTAGTGTGGTGTGGTGTATATTTGCTGTAGTGTGGTATACTGTGGTGTAGCGTGGTCTAGTGTGGTATAGTCTGCTCTGGTGTGCTGTAGTATGGTGTGGTGTAGAGTGGTGCGATGTGGTGTGGAGTAGTGTGGTGTAATTTGGTGTAGTGTGGTGTAATTTGGTGAAGTGTGGTGTATTGTGGTGTGGTGTAGTGTAGTGTGTTGTAATGTGGTGTGGTGCAGTGTAGTGTGGTGTAGTGTGGTGTGGTGCAGAGTGGTTCGATGTGGTGTGGAGTAGTGTGGTGTAGTTTGGTGTAGTGTGGTGTAGAGTGGTGTAGTGTGGTGTGGTGTAGTGTTGGATGTTGTAGTGTAGTGTGGTGTAGCGTGGTGTGGTGTAATGTAGTGTGGTGTGGTGTATCCTAGTATGGTATAGTGCAGTGTTGTGTGGTTTAGTGTGATGTAGTATAGTGTGAGGGGTGTGGTGTGGTATGGTGTGGAATGGTGTAGTGTAGTGTGGTGTAGTGTGGTGTAGTGGATTGTAATGAGGTGTAGTGTAGTGTAGTGTAGTGTGGTGTAGTGTATTGTAGTGTGGTGTTGTGTAATGTGGTGTGGTGTAGTGACGTGTGGTGTAGTGTAGTGTGGTATAGTGCAGTGTGATGTTGTGAAGTGTGGTGTGGTGTAGTGTAGTGATGTGTAGTGTAGTGTGATGTAGTGTGAGTTTTTGGTGTAGTGTAGTGTGATGTAGTGTGAGTTTTTGGTGTAGTGTAGTGTAGTTTACTTTGGTGTGGTGTAGTTTGATGTAGTGTGGTATACAGTGGTGTGGTGTAGTGTGTTGTAGTGTGGTGTGGTGCAGTGTAGTGTGGTGTAGTGTGGTGTGGTGTAGTTTGGTGAAGTGTGGTGTAGTTTGGTGTAGTGTGGTGTATCGTGGTGTGGTGTAGTATGGTGTAGTGTAGTGTTGTATGCTGTGGTGTGGTGTAGTGTGGTGTAGGGTTGTGTAGTGTAGTGTGGTGTTTTGTGGTGTAGTGTGGTGTAGTGTGATGTATGGTGTAGTGTAGCGTTGTGTGGTGTAGTGTGATGTAGTGTGGTGTGCTGTGGTGTAGTGTGTTGTGGTGTAGTGTAGTGTTGTATGTTGTGGTGTGGTGTAGTGTGGTGTAGGGTAGTGTAGTGTAGTGTTGTGTAATGTAGTGTGGTGTAGTAGTGTAGTGTAGTGTAATGTAGTGTAGTGTAGTGTAGTGTAGTGTAATGTAGTGTAGTGTAGTGTAGTGTATAGTAGTGTAGTGTGGTTTAGGCTGGTGTAGTGTAGTGTGGTGCGGTGTAGAGGTGTGTGGCATAGTGTTATGTGGTGTGGTGTTGTGTGGTGTGGTGTTGTTTTCATCTAGTGTAGGGTGGTGTGGTATAGTGTAGTGCAGGGTGGTGTAGTGTAGTGTAGTATGGTGTAGCGTGGTGTAGTTCGGTGTGGTGTAGTGTGGTGTTGCGTCGTGTGGTGTGGTTTGGTGTAGTTTGGTCTACCGTGCTCTTGTGTGGTGTAGTGTGGTGTAGTGCGGTGTGGTGTAGTGTGGTTTGGTGTAGTGTAGTTTGGTGTAATGTATTCTGGTGTACTGTGGTGTAGTGTAGTGTGGTATAGTGCAATGTGGTCTGGTTTAGTGTGGTGTAGTATAGTATGGTGTGGTGTGGTGTGATGTAGCTGGTGTGGTGTAGTGTAGTGTAGATTAGTTTAGTGTGGTGTGGCTTAGTTTGGTGTGGCGTGGTATACTGTAGTGGAGTGTGGTGTAGTGTGGTGTAGTTCAGTGTGGTGTGGTGTAGTGTGGCGTTTCGTCGTGTGGTGTAGTGTGGTCTTGCGTCGTGTGTGTGGTGTAGTTTGTTGTACTGTGTTGTAGTGTGGTGTAGTGTGGTGTAGTGCGGTGTGGTGTAGTGCGGTTTGGTGTAGTGTAGTTTGGTGTAAGGTAGTCTGGTGAACTGTGGTGTAGAGTAGTCTGGTATAGTGCAATGTGGTCTGGTTTAGTGTGGTGAAGTATAGTGTGGTGTGGTGTGGTGTGGTGTGGTGTAGTATGGTGTAGTGTGTTGCTTTGTGGTGTAGTGTGGTGTAGTTTAGTGTGGTGCAGTGTGGTGTGGTGTAGTATATTGTGGTGTGATTTGGTGTAGTGTGGTGTGGTGTTGTGTGGTGTGGTGTAGTGTGGTGTGGTGTAGAGTGGTGCGATGTGGTGTGGAGTAGTGTTGTGCGGTGTACTTTGTTGCAGTGTGGTGTAATATGGGGTAGTGTGGTGTAGTGTGGTGTAGTGTAGTGTGATGATATGTGGTGTAGTGTGATGCAGTATGGTGTAGTGTGGTGTAGGGTGGTGTAGTGGGGTGTAGGGTGGTGTAGTGTAGTGTCTTGTGGTTTAGTATAGTGTAGTGTGGTGTAGTGTAGTGGTGTAGTGAGTTGCGGTGTAGTCATGTGTGACGTAGTGTAGTAGTCATGTGTTGTGTGGTGTAGTGTTGTGTGGTGTTGTGTGGTGTACTGTAGGCTGGTGTGGTGTTGTGTAGTGTAGTTTTGTGTAGCATGGTGTGGTGTAGTTTGGTGTAGTGTGGTATACTGTGGTGTAGTGTGGTGTAGTGTGGTGTGGTGTGGTTTAGTGTGGTGTGGTTTCGAGGGGTGCGATGTGGTGTGGAGTAGCACACTACTGTGGTGTATTTTGGTGTAGTGTGGTGTAGTTCGGTGTAGTGTGGTGTAGTGTTGTGTGTTGTAGTGTGGTGGGGTACAGTGCAGTGTTGTGTGGTTTAGTGTGGTGTAGTATAGTCTGAGAGGTGTGGTATAGTGTGGTGTAGTATGGTGTAGTTTAGTGTGGTGTAGTGTTGTGTAGTGTGGTGTATTGGAGTATAATGAGGTGTAGTGTAGTGTACTGTCGTGTTGTGTAGTGTGGTGTGGTGAGGTGTAGTGTAGTGTAGTGTAGTGTGGTGTAGTGTAGTGTGGTGTAGTGTAGTATAGTGTTGTGTAGCGTGGTATGCTGTGGTCTGGTGTAGTGTGCTGTAGAGTGGTGTAGTGTAGTTTATTTTAGGGTGGTATTGTGTAGTGTAGTGTTGTGTACTGTAGTGGTGTAGTGTGGTGCCGTGTAGTGATGTGTGACGTAGTGTAACGTGGTGTGGTGTAGTGTGGTGTGGTGGGGTGTGGTGAGGTGTAGTGTAGTGTAGTGTGTTGTAGTGTAGTGTGGTGTAGTGTAGTATAGTGTTGTGTAGCGTGGTATGCTGTGGTCTGGTGTAGTGTGCTGTAGGGTGGTGTAGTGTAGTTTATTTTAGGGTGGTATTGTGTAGTGTAGTGTTGTGTACTGTAGTGGTGTAGTGTGGTGCCGTGTAGTGATGTGTGACGTAGTGTAATGTGGTGTGGTGTAGTGTGGTGTGGTGTTGTGTGATGTAGTGTAGAGTGGTGTTGTGTAGTGTTGTGTAGTGTAGTATGGTGTAGTGCGGTCTGGTGTGGTGTAGTGTGGTGTTGCGTCGTGTGGTGTGGTGTGCAGTAGTTTTCTGTACTGTGGTGTAGTGTGGTGTAGGGTGGTGTAGTGTACTGTGGTGTAGTTTGGTGCGGTGTGGTGGGGTGTAGTGTGGTGTAGTTTTGTGTGGTGTGAGTTTTGTGTGTGTAGTGTAGTGTGGTGTAGAGTGGTGCGATGTGATGTGGTGTAATTTATTGTAGTGTGGTGTAGTGTGGTGTAGTGTGGTGTACTGTGGTGTGTTGTAGTGTGATGTAGTGTGGTGTGGTGGAGTGTAATGAGGTATAGTGTAGCGTAGTGTAGTGCGGTGTAGTGCGGTGCAGTGTAGAGTTGTGTTGTGTAGCGTGGTGTGGTGTGCTGTAGTGGGGTGTGGTGTAGTTTAGTGTGGTGTTGTGTGGTGTAGTATAGTGTGGTGCAGTTTGGTGTGGTTTAGTGTGGTGTAGTCAGGTGTAGTGTAGTGTGGTGTAGTGCGATGTGGTGTAGTGTGGTGTAGTGTGGTCTAGTGTGGTGTAGAGTGATGTAATGTGGTGTATTGTGGTCTGCTGTGGTGTAGTGTGGTGTGGTGTAGTGTGGTGTAGTTTAATGTGGTGTAGTGTAGTGTGGTATGTTGTGGTGTGGTGTTGTGTGGTGTAGTGTGGTGTAGTGTAGTGTAGTGTAGTGTAGTGTAGTGTAGTGTAGTGTAGTGTAGTGTAGTGTAGTGTAGTGTAGTGTAGTGTAGTGTAGTGTAGTGTAGTTTGGTGTAGTGTAGTGTGGTGTAGTGTAGTGGTGTAGTGTGGTGCGGTGTAGTGATGTGTGGCGTAGTGTAATATGGTGTGGTGTAGGGTGTTGTGGTGTAGTGCAGTGTAGGGAGGTGTGGTATAATGTGTGTGGTGTTGTGTGGTGTAGTGTAGGGTGGTGTGTTTTAGTGTAGTGCAGGGTGGTATAGTGTAGTGTAGTTTAGTATGGTGTAGCGTGGTGTAGTTCGGTGTTTCGTCGTGTGGTGTGCTGTGGTGTAGTTTGGTGTACTGTGTTGTAGTGTGGTGTAGTGTGGTGTAGTGCGGTGTGGTGTAGTGTGGTTTGGTGTAGTGTAGTTTGGTGTAATGTAGTCTGGTGTACTGTGGTGTAGTGTACTGTGGTATAGTGCAATGTGGTCTTGTTTAGTGTGGTGAAGTATAGTGTGGTGTGGTGTGGTGTGGTGTGGTGTAGTATGGTGTAGGGTGTCGTTGTGTGGTGTAGTGTGGTGTAGTTTAGTGTGGTGTAGTGTGGTGTGGTGTAGTGTGGTGTGGTGTAGTGTAGTGTGGTATAGTCAAATGTTGTGTGGTTTAGTGTTGCATAGTAGTATATATGGTGTAGTATGGTGTAGTTGAATGGTAGTTAGGTGTAGTGTAGTGTGGTGTGGTGTAGTGTGGTGTTGTATGATGTTGTATGGTGTAGTGTGTTGTGCTGTGGTGTAGTGTGTGTTGTGGTGTAGTATAGTGGGGTGTAGTATTGTGTAGCGTGGTGTAAGTCGCTGTGGTGTGGTGTAGTGTGGTGCTGCATCGTGTGGTGTGCTGTAGTTTGGTGTGGTGTGGTGTAGTGTGGTGTAGTGTGGTGTAGTGTGCTGTAGTGTGGTGTAATGTGGTGTAGTGTATTGTGGTGTAGTGTATTGTGGTGTGGTGTGGTGTAGTGTGTGTAACGTGGTGTAGTGTAGTGTAGCGTGGTGTAGTGTGGTGTAGTGTAGAGTGGTGATGTGTGGTGTAGTGTAGTGTAGTTTAGTTTAGTGTTGTGTGGAGTAGTGTGGTGTGGTGTAGTTTTGTGTAGTGTGGTGTAGTGTGGTGTGGTGTAGTGTGGTGTGGTGTAGTGTGGTGTGGTGTAGTGTAGTGTGGTGTATTGTGGTGTAATGTAGTGTAATGTGGTGTAGTGTGGTGTAGTATAATGTGGTGCAGTTTGGTGTGGTTAGTGTTGTGTAGTGTGGTGTGGTGTGGTTTAGTGTGGTGTAGCGTGGTGTGGTGTAGTGTTCTGTCGTGTAGTGTAGTGCAGTGTGGTGTGGTTTAGTGTGGTGTAGTATAGTGTGATGGGTGTGGTGTGCTGTAATATGTTGTAGTGTTTTCTAGTGAGGGTTGTCTGGGGTAGTGTAGTGTAATGAGGTGTAGTGTAGTGAAGTGTAGTGTGGTGTGGTGTAGTGTGTTGAGGCATAATGTGGTACGGTATAGCGTAGTGTGGTATAGTGTGGTGTAGTGTGGTGTAGTGTGTTTTAGTGTGGTGTGTTTTAGTGTGGTGTAGCGTGGTGTGGTATAGTGTTCTGTCGTGTAGTGTAGTGTGGTGTAGTGTATTGTGGTGTATTGTGGTGTGGTGTAGTGTGGTGTGGTGTGGTGCAGTGTGTTGTGGTGTAGTGTGGTGTAGCGTAGTGTTGTGTAGCGTAGTGTGGTGTAGTGTAGTGTGGTGTAGTGTGGTGAAGTGTGGTGTAGTATGGTGTAGTGTAGTGTGGTGTAGTGTAGTGTGGTATAGTGCAGTGTGGTCTGGTTTTGTGTGGTGTAGTATAATAATAATAATAATAATAATGAAATTATTGTGTAAAGTGCTCAGGTGCACTACAACTCGTCAATATAGTACATAGAATAATACACAAATGCCAGGGAAGTACATGTGTGTATGTGTTAGCTGTAGTGTTGGCGGATCTCGGGAAGAATGGAGGCCTTAAAGGATGCAGTGTCTCGACAGCTAACAACTGATGCAGGTAGTTTGTTCCATGCTTCTGCAACTCTGAGCGTGAAAAAATGTTTCCGAAAGTCATGGGAACTGTGCTGTTTTCTTACTTTGTGGGCATGTCCACGTGTGTTAGACACATGGAAATCGAAAAGGCACTCAGGGTTGTTGTTGGCAACATGGTTAACAAGTTTGTGGGTGTTTACCAAGTCAGTTGCCAGGCGTCGGAGCTTCAATGAATCCATGCCCAGGGAAGCAAGGCGCTCAGAGTATGGTAGATGCCTGATGGAGGGTATTCGCTTGGTTGCACGTCTCTGAACAGTTTCCAGGCGGTCAATGTCCTGAGCAAGATAGGGGTTCCAGACTGGTGATGCAAATTCTAAGTGTGGTCGCACCATAGCTGTATACAGCCTTAAATAGATATCTGGAGAGCGGCTGACAAAGGTCTTGCTGAGTGATGCTAAGACACCCTCGGCCCTCTTGACAATTTTAGAGACGTGCCTCGTCCTACGCAAATCGCTGCTGACCGTAAATCCCAGGTCACGTTCACAGGAAGACTTCTTGATATTAGTGCTGTGGAGGGAGTATGTGGACGCTGGGTTTTTACTCCCAAAATGCATGGTGGTGCACTTGTCCACAGCTAGCTTGAGTTGCCAGTCTGAGATCCACTGTTGCATAGTGTCCAGGTCAGACTGCAAGCAAGATCTATAGTGTTCAGGATCTGTCCTTTTTATCTCAAGGTACAGCTTGATGTCGTCTGCGTACTTTAGTACTGTGGCATTCCTTAAGTTGGCATCTATGTCATTAATATATGCCACAAACAAAAGGGGGCCAAGAACAGATCCCTGAGGTACACCAGATGACATCTCATATGGTGAGGAATGCTGTCCCAGAACAGTGACTAACTCTCTTCGACTGAGAATGAAGGACTTCAACCAGTTAAAAAGATCATCCTTCACACCCATTGCAGAGAGTTTTGCCATAAGCCTTTTGTGTGGCACAGAATTGAAGGCCTTAGCAAAGTCAAGGTAAACAACATCCACCCATGAGCCGCCATCAGTGATCCGGGTGATGTCCTCAAGAAACTCTGTAAGTTGATCACAGCAGCTTGAGTTGGGGATAAATCCAAATTGCGAGGGCCGGATAAGACTGTGAGAGCTCCAGAAGTTCCAAAGTGTTTCTCTGACACAGGATTCCATCAGTTTGGCGATGCAACTAGTAAGACTGACTGGACGATAGTTCACAGGTGATGTGCGGTCACCCTTTTTGAACAGAGGAATGACACTGGCAGTTTTCCACTGTTCTGGAGTAGCACTGTTGTTCAGACAGAATTGGAAGAAGCGTGATAACTGGTGTAGAAGGAAGTACCCACCACGTTTAAGAAGCAGGTACGTAACACCATCAAGACCAGGAGAGGCATGGTTGCGTTTATTTTTTAGGTGACGTCGCAGCATTGCAGGTGTAAATTCCATGGTTGTAATAGAGTCCGGTGTCATAGGTGGTGGAGATGGTACACTCTGGTCTTCAATGGTGAAAATGCCTGCATAGCATTCAGCAATGAGCTCTGCGCATTCCTTGGGGTCGTCAGTAACCTGGCTTGTGTGGGGATTGCGAAGAGGACCAACTGGAGGGTGAGGCCTCTGCTTTGAGTGAACATACTTCCAGAACACCTTACCGTCAGGGCTGGTTGCTATGCGCTGCTCAAATTGAAGCACTGCCTTTTTTGTCACCTGTTTGAGGTGGTTGGACGATCTATTTCGCCTCTTCCTATTAATGTCTGATTTGTGAAGTTTGTACTCACGTTCAGCATTGCGCCGTTCTTTTCTGGCAAGACGGACTGCTGCAGTCACCCAAATTGCGCTTTTAGGATGTTTTTTCCGCTTACGTGGCACCGATGCTGCACATGCTGTCCATATTGAGCTCAGGATGTTCTGGAATACAGTGTTGACATCTCCAGAGTCATAGAACTCAAGCCAGTTTGGCCGTTGCAACTCGGTGCAGTAACAGTTCCAGTCTGCTTTATTCCAGTCAAAGTGAGCAGTTTGGAGATGGTTGTGGTTCTTGTTACTGCCCATGAGGGATAGATTGGCAATGATCATAGCATGATCAGAATCACCTAAAGGTTCCTCAGCAGTAACACTAATGACCGTTTCAGGAGTAGTGGTGAAGAGTAGGTCCAAAGTGTTGTCACCTCTCGTTGGGGAGGTGACCACCTGGGACCAACTCGAGTCCAGCACCAGCTCAAGGAAGTCATTTGCACTTGGCGGCCAACGAAAGGTCTCCCAGTCAATCTCAGGGTGATTGAAGTCACCTGCAATGAAAACATAAGTGGCTGTCTTCCTGGCAGCAGCTCTGAGGATATCACAAAGTTGAGTGTCCTGATGGTAATTTGGGGGGCGGTAAACGACTCCAAGTAGCAGTGTTGACATGGTCATACGTATATCGCAGAAAAAAACTTCCTGCTGTGATTGGTTCAAATCAGCACAAGGAATTGCCGACAGATTTGACCGAACGTAGACCATTACACCACCACCACGACGATTAATACAGTCTTTACGAAACAGGTTGTAGCCAGTCATGCTGAAAACCCCATCACAGAGTAAGGGATGTGCCCAAGTTTCCGTGACTGTAATGAAGTCCGGGTTGATACTTTTGACGTAGGAGTCAAAAAGATGAATCTTATTGCATAGACTACGTGCATTCAAGGACAACAGTTTGTACTTTGATTCCAGTCTATGATTATGTGCAGGGGATGGCAGGTTGTTCTGATTTAGTTTCCCAGAGTTTTTTCAGTTTCTTTATTGTCAGTTGTTGTGGGTACACTGTTTTCAGACCAGCTGGTGTCTCTTTTCCATGATTCGCCAGCCTTAACAAACTTCCATATCTGCCCATCATCTCGTAGGCTGAAGCTTTCATGTTCTGCCGAGCTGCGGTTTAGGGAAGCTGCAGCACGCAACTTTGGGCGGACATCAGGTGGAAGACCAGGACTTGTTCGGAAAGCAATCCGACTTTCACGCCTAGCTTTATCAGAGGCTACAAGGTATGAACGTGCCTCAGCCGAGTTTGAAAACGACAGTCTAATTAACCTGGGTTTCGGGCCTGGTCGGCCAAGGCGTAGAGCACCCTTTGCGGGAGCACAGCCCAGGTCTTTGGATCAACTGGCAGCAAATGCCTGAAGATCAACTATGTCTTCCGGCACACCAATGGCAATTACTTCGTGGTTTGCAGATTCAGTGGCATTCTCAATGCGTCTAGGTTCAACATGAGGTACGCGGAGATTTTTTAACAAGGCACTCCGGTAAGATCCCTCATTGTGGGGTTCTACACGAACGCTTGATTTTATTTCCGCTATTTCTTGACTTAAAGCGGAAATCATTTGCCGTATTTCCTCAAACTCCGTATTGACGGTCGGTTTTTGTTGTTGTTCTTCTCCTTCAACAGGCATGGTAGAAGACACAGTCGTCGGTTGTTGTTGTTGAAAAGTAACGGGTGAGGAAGACATGGGTTGCTGTTGTTGATGAAGTCCTTCAACGGGGGTAGTAGCAGAAGCTACGGTCGTTGGTTTTTGCTGTTGTTCAGGGACAATGGTAGAGGAAGACACGATACTCGGTTTTTGTTGTTGTTGTTCAGGAACAATGGTAGAAGACACGATCTTCGGTCTTTGTTGTTGTTCCGCAGCAATGGGAGAAGCAGGAATACAGTCCAGGCACTGAAAGGACCAGTTTCTTAACTGGACCATCTCCCAGAGTCTATCCATCGTAGCAATGTGATGTTTCTTATTTTGGCCTGGGATCTTCCGGAAGCCTGTGGCGCATTGAAGGCAGACAGAGATGCGACAGGTTCCACATTCGACCCAACGATTACGGAACGAGTTTTCGGGTTCCGTACAGATATGGCAGGTATGATCTTCCGGGCAATGTTCTATATTTGGACATCGACCAGTTTTGTCGCAAATTTCATCGATGGATATCACCATGGCAATTTTGTTATTTCTACCCATCCGTAGAAAAACACAGAATGTAAACAATATAGGTTTACCGCACTGATTACGATAGAAATAAAATGTCTGTTTTTTTTTGTGCATTTTGTTTCCGTTTTCCTAAATGTTGTGTGTGTGTAGAAGAGTCTGTGCATGTAAACAAATAAATATGCTGCGTAAGTTAAATGAAACGTACTGTAGAAGGCAGTTGTTTATTAACAGCGAATAACGTTTTTTTTGTTTTGTTTTTTTCCCATGATACTGCTTCTTTATAGTAAACTTTCAATAATATTTTTTTTTAAATTACTAACTTTCAGCTGCTAGTATATATATATAATTAAAAGGTGTATGTGGGTTAGAAGCGAAGTCAATGTTAAGAAATATTTTACCAATGTAAATTGGTAAAATTGGCCGGTATAGTGTCTCACACGCAATAGTGTGGTTTCTTTTCACGTGTGTGTATATGCATATGGTATGTATCTGTATATAAATCTGCGTTATATTGTTGTTTATATGTTTTGTGGAGTACTTACTGCGATCCTTAAGGGATGTAGCGATTTGTTTTGTTTTTTTCTTTTTTTCCCCGTCCATGTCCACACGTGGTTCGTTGGCGAAAATCAAGTCAAATTATATATACTTCATTAAGATAATTCTATCTTGAAACTGGTACTAGTTGTCAGGGAACAGTGAAAGTAATTGTAATAATGAATATTGTAATCCATCTGACATGTGTTTAAAGGGCAGTTTTTGGTGAAAATATTATATTTTGTTTGGTCAAGACGTGGTCAAGCGACCTTCCTTGTCGCCATTTTTCCTTCTGTACTTGGTATAGTGTGGTGTGGTGTGCTGTGGTGTGCTGTAGTATGGTCTACTGTAGTGTGTTGTAGTGTGATGTATGTAGTGTGGTGTAGTGTGGTGTAGTGTGGTGTAGTGAGGTGAAATTTAGTATAGTGTGGTGTAGTATAGTGTTGTGTGGTGTAGTGTAGTGTAGTGTGATTTGGTGTAGTGTGGTGTAGTATGGTGAAGTGTGGTGAAGTCTGGTGTAGTGTGGTGTAGCGTAGTGTGATGTGGTGTAGTGTTGGGTGGTGAAGTGTGGTGTAGTTTGGTCTTGTGTAGTGTAGGGTTGTGTAGTGTGGTGAAGTGTTGTGTATTGTGGTGTAGTGTGGTGTAGTGTGATGTAGGGTTGTGTAGGATTGTGTAGTGTAGTGTGGTGTAGTGGACTGGTGTAGTGTGGTGCGGTGTAGTGGTGTGTGGCGTAGTGCAATGTGGTGTGGTGTAGTGTGGTGTGGTGTTGTGTGGTGTACTGTAGGATGGTGTGGTATAGTGTAGTGCAGGGTGGTGTGGTGTGGTGTAGTGTAGTGTAGTATGGTGTAGCGTGGTGTAGTTCGGTGTGGTGTAGTGGAGTGTGGTGTGGTGTAGAGTGGTGCGATGTGGTGTGGAGTAGTGTAGTGTGTTGTAGTTTGGTGTAGTGTGGTGTAGTGTGTTGTAGTGTGGTGTGGTGCAGTGTAGTTCGGTGTAGTGTGATGTGGTGTAGTGTAGTGTAGTGTAGTGTGGTGTGGTGTATTGTGGTGTAGTGCAGTGTGATGTGGTTTAGGGTGGTGTAGTATAGTGTGAGGGGTGTGGTGTAGTGTAGTGTGGTGTGATGTGGTGTGGTGGTGTGTAGTGTGGTGTGGTGGAGTGTGCTGTAGTGTAGTATAGTGTGCTGTAGTATGGTGTGATGTAGTAGGGTGTAGTGTGCTGTAGTGGAGGGTGCGTTGTAGTGTGGTGTAGTGTGGTATAGTGTGGTGTGGTGTAGTGTGGTATTGCGTCGTGCGGTGTGGTGTGGTGTAGTTTGGTGTACTGTGGTGTAGTGTGGTGTATTGTGGTGTAGTGCGGTGTGGTGTAGTGTGGTGTGGTGTAGTGTAGTTTGGTGTAATGTAGTCTGGTGTAGTGTGGTGTAGAGTAGTGTGGTATAGTGCAATGTGGTCTGGTTTAGTGTGGTGTAGTATAGTGTAGTGTTTTGTTGTGTGGTGTAGTTTAGTGTGGTACAGTGTGGTGTGGTGTAGTGTGGCGTGGTGTAGTGTATTGTGGTGTGATTTGGTGTAGTGTGGTGTGGTGTTGTGTAGTGTGGTGTGGTGTAGTGTGGTGTCGTGTAGTCTAGGGTGCTGTAGTATAGTGTAGTGTAGTATAGTGTGCTGTAGTATGGTGTTGTGTAGTAGGGTGTAGTGTGCTGTAGTGTGGTGTAGTGTGGTGTGGCATGGTGTGGTGTAGTCTGGTGTCGTGTAGTGTAGTGTGGTGTAGTGGTGTGTGATTCGGTGTAGTGTAGTTTTGTGTAGTGTGGTGTTGTGTGGTGTAGTGTGGTGTGATGTAGTGTGTGTGGTGTGTGGTGTGGTGTGGTGTGGTGTAGTGTAGTGTAGTGTAGTGTAGTGTAGTGTAGTGTAGTGTAGTGTAGTGTAGTGTAGTGTAGTGTAGTGTGGTGTAGTGTAGTGCGGTGTGGTCTAGTGTGGTGTAGTGTGGTGTAGTGTGGTGTAGTGAGGTGATATTTAGTATAGTGTGGTGTAGTGTAGTGTTGTGTGGTGTAGTGTAGTGTGATTTGGTGTAGTGTGGTGTGGTGTGTTTTAGTGTGGTGTAGCGTGGTGTGGTATAATGTGCTGTCGTGTAGTGTAGTGTGGTGTAGTGTGGTGTAATATGGTGTGGTGTAGTGTGGTGGGGTGTAGTGTGGTGTAGTGTAGTGTGGTGTAGTGTGGTGAAGTGTCGTGTAGTATGGTGTAGTGTAGTGTGGTGTAGCGTAGTGTGGTGTAGCGTAGTGTGGTGTAGTGTAGTGTGGTGTAGTGTGGTGAAGTGTCGTGTAGTATGGTGTAGTGTAGTGTGGTGTAGTGTAGTGTGGTATAGTGCAGTGTGGTCTGGTTTTGTGTGGTGTAGTATAGTGTGGTGTGGTGTGGTGTGGTGTGGTGTAGTATGGTCTAGTGTAGTGTGTTGTAGTGGGATGTATGTAGTGTGGTGTAGTGTGGTGTAGTGTGGTGTAGTGAGATGAAATTTAGTATAGTGTGGTGTAGTGTAGTGTTGTGTGGTGTAGTGTAGTGTGATTTGGTGTAGTGTGGTGTAGTATGCTGTAGTGTGGTGAAGTGTGGTGTAGTGTTGTGTAGCGTAGTCTGATGTGGTGTAGTGTTGGGTGGTGAAGTGTGGTGTAGTTTGTTATTGTGTAGTGTAGGGTAGTGTAGTGTGGTGAAGTGTTGTGTAGTGTGGTGTAGTGTGGTGTAGTGTGATGTAGGATGGTGTAGGGTTGTGTAGTGTAGTGTGGTGTAGTGGAGTGGTGTGGTGTTGTGTTGTGTGGTGTAGGGTGGTGTAGGGTGGTGTAGTGGCGTGTGTTGTAGTATAGTGTAGTGTAGTTTTGTAGTGTGGTGCGGTGTAGTCATGTGTGGTGTAATGTGGTGTGGTGTAGTGTGGTGTGGTGTGCTGTAGTGTGGTGTAGTGTGGTGTAGTGTAGTGTGGTGCAGTGTGGTGCGGTGTGGTGTAGTGTAGTATAGTGTAGTGTAGTGTAGCGTGGTGTAGTGTGGTGTCATGTAGTGTGACGATGTGTGGTGTAGTGTGATGTAGTGTGGGTTGGTTTAGTGTAGTGTAGTGTAGTTTAGTTTAGTGTGGTGTGGTGTATTTTGGTGTAGTGTGATATACTGCAGTGTAGTGTGGTGTGGTGTAGAGTGGTGCGATGTGGTATGGAGTAGTGTGGTGTGGTGTAGTTTGGTATAGTGAAGTGTAGTGTGGTGTAGCGTAGTGTGGTGTAGTGTGGTGTGCTGTAGTGTAGTGTGGTGTAATGTGGTGTATCGTTGAGTGGTATAGTGCAGTGCTGTGTGGTGTAGTGTAGTGTGGTGCGGTGTATTGTGGTGTAGAGCAGTGTGGTGTGGTTTAGTGTGGTGTAGTATAGTGTGAGGGGTGTGGTGTGGTGTAGTGTGGTGTGTGTAGTGTGGTGTGGTGTAGTGTGGTGTGGTGTGGTGTGGTGTGGTGCAATGTAGTGTGGTGTGGTGTTATGTGCTGTAGTGTAGTATAGTGTGCTGTAGTATGGTGTGGTGTAGTAGGGTGTAGTGTGCTGTAGTGTAGGGTGTGTTGTAGTGTGGTGTAGTGTGGTATAGTGTGTTGTGGTGTAGTGTGGTGTTGCGTCGTGTGGTGTGGTGTGGTGTAGTTTAGTGTGGTGCAGTGTGGTGTGATGTAGTGTGGTGTGGTGTAGTGTATTGTGGTGTGATTTGGTGTAGTGTGGTGTGGTGTTGTGTAGTGAGGTGTGGTGTAGTGTGGTGTCGTGTAATCTAGGAAGCTGTAGTATGGTGTAGTGTAGTATAGTGTGCTTTAGCATGGTGTGGTGTAGTAGGGTGTAGTGTGCTGTAGTGTGGTGTAGTGTGGTGTGGCATGGTGTGGTGTAGTGTGGTGTCGTGTAGTGTAGTGTGGTGTGGTGTAGTGGTGTGTGATTCGGTGTAGTGTAGTTTAGTGTAGTGTGGTGTTGTGTGGTGTAGTGTGGTGTGATGTAGTGTGTGTGGTGGGTTGGTGTAGTGTGGTGTGATGTAGTGTGTGTGGTGGGTTGGTGTGGTGTAGTGTGGTGTGGTGTGGTGAAGTGTAGTGTGGTGAAGTGTGGTGTAGTGTGGTGTAGCGTATTGTGGTGTGGTGTAGTGTGGTGTAGTGTAGTGTAGTGTAGTGTAGTGTAGTGTAGTGTAGTGTAGTGTAGTGTAGTGTAGTGTAGTGTAGTGTAGTGCGGTGTGGTGTAATGTGGTGTAGTGTGGTGTAGGGTCGTGTAGGGCGGTGTAGTGTCGTGTGTTGTAGTATAGTGTAGTGTAGTGGTGTAGTGTGGTGCGGTGTATTCATGTGTGGCGTAATGTGGTGTGGTGTAGTGTGGTGTGGTGTGCTGTAGTGTGGTGTAGTGTGGTGTAGTGTAGTGTGGTGTAGTGAGTTGTGGTGTGGTGTAGTGTAGTATAGTGGAGTGTAGTATAGTGTGGTGTAGTGTGGTGTCATGTAGTGTGATGATGTGTGGTGTAGTGTGATGTAGTGTGGTGTACTGTGGTATAATGTGGTGTGTACTGTAGTGTGGCTTGGTGAGTGTCGTGTGGTGTAGTGTGGTGTAGTGTGGTGTAGTGTGGTGCGGTGTGGTGTAGTGTAGTGTGGTGTATTGTAGTGTGGTGTGGTGTAGAGTGGTGTGCCTCGGTGTGCTGTGCTGTGCTGTGCTGTGATGTGGTGTACTGTGGTGTGGTGCGGTGTAGTTTAGTGTGCTGTGCTTTGCTGTGGTGTAGTGTAGTGCGCTGAGGTGTAGTGTGCTGCGGTATGCTGTTGTGTGCTGTGCTATGGTGTAGTGTGCTGTGCTGTAGTGTGCTGTGTTGTAATGTGATGTTGTGTAGTGTTGTGGGGTGTGGTATGGTGTAGTGTGGTGTAGTGTGATAATAATGAAATTATTATTAGTTGTAGGGCTCAGGTGCACTACAACTCGTCAAAGGTACATATATAGTACATAGAATAATATACAAATGTCATGGAAGTGAATAGTATATGATTCATGATATACATGTGTGTATGTGTATGGACGTGGAATGTTAGGTGTAGTGTTGGCGAGGCTCGGGAAGCATGGAGGTTTTAAAGGACGCAGTGTCTCGACAGCTAACAACTGATGCAGGTAGTTTGTTCCATGCTTCAGCAACTCTGAGCGTTAAAAAATGTTTCCGAAATTCATGGGAGCTGTGCTGTTTTCTGATTTTCTGGGCATGTTCACGTGTGTTAGAGACATGGAAATCAAAAAGGTGCTCAGGGTTGCTTTTGGCAAGATGGTTTACAATTTATGGGTGTTTACCAAGTCAGTTGCCAGACGTTAGAACTTTAATGTATATGCCCAGAGAAGCAAGGCGTTCAGAGTATGGTAGGTGCCTGATGGAGGGTATTCGCTTGGTTGCACTTCTCTGAACAGTTTCCAGGCGGTCAATGTTCTGAGCAAGATAGGGGTTCAGACTGGTGATACATATTCTAAGAGTGGGCCACACCATATCCGTGTACAGCCTTAAGTGTAGTGTGGTTTAGTGTGGTGTAGTGTAGTGTGGTATTTTGTGGTATAGTGTAGTGTGGTGTAGTGTGCTTAAGTGCGGTGAGATGTAGTGTGGTGTGGTGTAGTGTGTCGTGGTGTAGTGTGGTGTAGCGTGGTGTAGCGTAGTGTAGAGTGATGTGCTGTGGTGTAGTGTAGTCTAGCGTGGTGTGGTGTAGTGTAGCGTGGTGTGGTGTAGTGTGGTGTAGTGTGGTGTGGTGTAGTGTGGTGTGGTTTAGGGTGGTGTAGTGTGGTGTAGTGTGGTGTAGTGCAATGTGGTGTAGTGTAGGGTGGTAAGTGTAGTGTGGTGTGGTGTAGTGTAGTGTAGTGTGGTGTAGTGTAGTGCTGTGTAGTGTGGTGTGGTCTAGTGTGGTGTGGTGTAGTGTAGTATTGTGTGGTGTAGTGTGGTGTGGTGTGGTGTAGTGCGGTGTAGCGTGGTGTGCTGTGGTATAGTGCGGTGTGGTGTGGTGTATTGTGGAGTAGTGTAGTGTGGTGTGGTGTAATGTGGTGTGGTGTGGAGTCGTGTCGTGTGCTGTGGTGTAGTGTGGTGTGGTGTTTTGTGGTATGTTGTGGTGTAGTGTAGAGTGGTGTAGTGTAGTGTGGTGTAGTGTGGTGTAGTGTGGTTTGGTGTAGTGTAGTGTGGTGTAGTGAGGTGTAGTGTAGTGTATTGTAGTGTGGTGTGGAATGTATTGTAGTGTAGTGTGGTGTAGTGTGTTGTCGTGTAGGTTGGTGTGGTGTGGTGTATTGTAGTGTAATGTGGCGTGGTGTGGTGTAGTGTGGTGTAGTGTGGTGTGGTGTGGAGTGGTGTGGAGTGGAGTGGTGTGGTGTGGTGTGGTGTGGAGTGGAGTGGTGTGGTGTGGTGTGGTGTGGTGTAGTGTGGTGCGGTGTAATGTGGTGTGGTGTGAAATGTGTCGTATGCTGTAGTGTAGTGTGGTGGTATGTGGTGTAGTGTGGCGTGGTGTGGTGTAGTGTGGTGTAGTGTGGTGTGGTGTGGAGTGGTGTGGTGTGGTGTAGTGCGATGCGGTGTAATGTGGTGTGGTGTGGAGTCGTGTCGTTTGCTGTAGTGTAGTGTGGTGTGGTGTAGTTTGGTGTGATGCGTGGTGTGATGTGGTGTAGTGTGGCTGTGGTGGAGCGTGGTGTGGTGTAGTGTAGAGTTGTGTGTTGTGGTGCCGAGTGGTGTAGTGTGGTGTGGTGTAGTGTGGTATTTTATGGTGTAGTGTGGTGAAGGGTGGTGTAGTGTGGTGTAGTGTAGTGTGGTGGAGTGTATTGTAGGGTGGTGTGGTGTAGTGTAGTGTGGTGTGGTGTGGTGTAGTGTGGTGTAGTGCGGTGTGGTGTAGTGTAGTGTAGTGTGGTTTGGTGTAGTGTAGTGTAGTGTGTTGTGTTATAGTGGGGTCTAGTGTAGTGTGGTGCAGTGTGGTGTAGTGTGTTGTTGTTTTGTGTGGTGTAGTGTGGTGTAGTGTGGTGTAGTGTAGAGTAGTGTAATGTAGTATAGTGTGGTGTGGTGTTGTGTAGTGTAGTGTGGTGTGGTATAGTGTGTTGTCTAGTGTATTGTGGTGTAGTGTAGTGTAGTGTGGTGTGGTGCGGTGTAGTGTAGCGTAGTGTAGTGTGGTGTAGTATAGTGGGTTGTAGTGGGGTGTTGTGTAGTGTGGTGTGGTGTAGTGCAGTGTAGTGTGGTGTAGTGTGGTGTAGTGTAGGGTGGTATAGTGTAGTGTGGTTTAGTGCGCTGAAGTGTAGTGTAGTGTAATGTAGTGTTGTGTTGAGTGGTGTGGTGTGGTGTAGTTTAGTGTGGTGTAGTGTGGTGTAGTGTGGTGTAGTGTGGTGTAAGGTGGTGTGGTGTAGTTTGGTGTAGTGTGTGTAGTGATGTCTAGTGTGGTATGGGGTAGTATAGTGTAATATAGTGTAGTTTGCTACAGTTTGGTGTGCTATAGTGTGGTGTTGTATGGTGTGGTGCAGTGTAGTGTGGTGTAGTGTAATGTTGTGTAGTGTGGTGTAGTGTGGTGTGGTATAGTGCGGTTTAGTGTGGTGAGACGTGGTGTAGTGTGGTGTGGAATGGTGTTGGGTGGTGTAGTGTGGTGAGGTGTAGCTTGGTGTAGTGTGGTGTAGTGTTGTGTAGTGTGTGTAGTGTAGTGTGGTGTGGTGTAGTGTGGTGTGGTGTGGTGTACTGTGGTGTGGTGTAGTGTGGTGTATTGAGTTGTATTGAACTGTGGTGAAGCGTAGTGTAGTGTGCTGTAGTGTGGTGTGCTACAGTGTGGTGTAGTGTATTTTAATGTAGTGTGGTGTGGTATAGTGCGGTGTAGGGTGGTGTAGTGTGGTGTGGAGTGATGTATGTTGGTGCAGTGTGGTGTTATGTGGTGTAGTGTGGTGTAGTTTTAATGTAGTGTGGTGTGGTATAGTGTAGTGTGGTGTAGTGTGGTTTTGTTTGGTGTGGTGTGGTCTGGTGTAGTGACGTGTGATGTATTGTGGTGTAGTGTGGTGTAGTGTGGAGTGGTGTGGTGTATTGTAATGTAGTGTAGTTTGGTGGGGTGTGGTGTGCTATAGTGTGGTGCTGTATGGTGTGGTGTATTGTGGTGTAGTGTAATGTCGTGCAGTGTGATATGGTATAGTGCGGTTTAGTGTGGTGTGGCGTGGTGTAGTGTTGAGTGTAATGGTGAGGTTGGTGTAGTGTGGTATGATGTACTGTAATGTAGTGTAGTGTAGGGTGGTATAGTGTAGTGTGTTATAGTGTGATGTAGTGTAGTGTTGTGTAGTGTAGTGTTGTGTTGCGTGGTGTGGTGTGACGTATTGTAGTGTGCTATTTTTGGTGTATTGTTGTGTGGGGTAGTGTGGTGTAGTGTGGTGTGGTGTAGTGCGGTGTGGTATAATGCGGTTTAGTGTGGTTCGGGGTGGTGTAGTGTGGTGTGTAATGGTGTAGGGTGGTGTAGTGTGGTGTGGTGTGGTATAGTGTGGTGTAGTTTAGTGTAGTGTGGTGTGGTGTACTGTAGTGCAGTGTAGTGTAGGGTGGTATAGTATAGTGTGGTATAGTGTAGTGTAGTGTGGTGTAGTGTAATGTAGTGTTGTGTTGCGTGGTGTGGTGTAGTGTAGTGTGGTATTTTTTGGTGTATTGTTGTGTGGTGTAGTGTTGTGTGATATACTGAGGTGAACTGTGGTGTGGTGTAATTTGGTGTAGTGTGGTGTAGTCTGGTGTGGTGTGGTGTAGTGCGGTTATGTGTGGTGTAGTGGTGTGTGGTGTGGTGTTCTTTGGTGTGGTGTGGTGTGATATAGTGTAGTGTGCCCTAGTGTGGTGTGGTGTAGTGTGGTGTAGTGTAGTGTAGTGTGGTGTGCTGTAGTGTGTTGTAGTATGGTGTGGTGTGGTGTAGTGTAGAGTGGTGTAGTGATGTGTAGTTTGCTGTAGTGTAGTGTGGTGTGGTGTAGTGCTGTGTAGTTTGGTGTGGTGTGGTGTGGTCTAGTGTGATGTAGTGTCCCCTAGTTTTGTGTACTATGTTGTGGTGTAGTATCGTGGTTTGTAGTGTGGTTTAGTATAGTGTAGAGTGGTGTAGTGTCGTGTGGTGTAGTGTGGTGTAGTGTGGTGTAGTGTGGAGTGGTGTGGTATGGTGTAGTTTGGTGTAGTGTAGTGTGGTGTAGTGTGGTTTTGTTTGGGGTGGTGTGGTCTGGTGTAGTGACGTGTGATGTAGTGTGGTGTAGTGTGGTGTAGTGTGGAGTGGTGTGGTGTAGTGTAATGTAGTGTAGTTTTCTGGGGTGTGGTGTGCTATAGTGTGGTGTTGTATGGTGTGGTGTATTGTGGTGTAGTGTAATGTCGTACAGTGTGGTATGGTATAGTGTTGTGTGGCGTGGTGTAGTGTTGAGTGTAATGGTGAGGGTGGTGTAGTGTGGTGTGGTGTGGTATAGTGTGGTGTAGTTTATTGTAGTGATGTGTGGTGTAGTTTATTGTAGTGATGTGTGGTGTACTGTAATGTAGTGTAGTGTGGTATAGTGTGATGTAGTGTAGTGTAGTGTAGTGTAGTGTAGTGTAGTGTTGTGTTGCGTGGTGTGGTGTATTGTAGTGTGTTATTTTTTGGTGTATTGTTGTGTGGCATAGTGTGGTGTAGTGTGGTGTGGTGTAGTGCGGTGTGGTATAATGCGGTTTAGTGGGGTGTGGGGTGGTGTAGTGTGGTGTGTAATGGTGTAGGGTGGTGTAGTGTGGTGTGTAATGGTGTAGGGTGGTGTAGTGTGGTGTAGTGTGGTGTGGTGTACTGTAGTGTAGTGTAGTGTAGGGTGGTATAGTATAGTGTGGTATAGTGTGGTGTAGTGTAGTGTAGTGTAATGTAGTGTTGTGTTGCGTGGTGTGGTGTAGTGTTTGTGTGGTATTGTTTGGCGTATTGTTGTGTGGTGTAGTGTTGTTTGATGTACTGAGGTGTACTGTGGTGTGGTGTAATTTGGTGTAGTGCGGTGTAGTGTGGTGTAGTGTGGTGTATTGTGGTGTAGTGTGGTCTAGTGTGGTGTGGTGTAGTGCGGTTATGTGTGGTGTAGTGGTGTGTGGTGTGGTGTTGTATGGTGTGGTGTGGTGTGGTGTGATATATAGTGTAATGTGATGTAGTGTGGTGTTGTTTGGTGTGGTGTAGTGTAGTGTGGTGTAGTCTACTGTGGTGTGGTGAGGTGTAGTGTGGTGTAGCGTGGTGTAGTCTGGTGTGGTGTGGTGTAGTGTAGTGTGGTTTAGTGTGCTGTTGTGTAGTTTGGTGTGGTGTGGTGTAGTGTAGTGTAATGTGGTGTGGTGTGGTGTAGTGTGGTGTAGTTTAGTTTAGTGTGGTGTAGTGGACTGTGGTCTAGCGTAGTGTAGTGTGCTGTACTGTGGTGTACTATAGTGTGTTGTAGTATGGTGTGGTTTGGTGTGGTGTAGTGTGGCGTAATGTGGTGTAGTTTGGAGTGGTGTAGTGTAGTGTGGTGTGCTGTAGTGTAGTGTGGTGTAGCGTGGCGTCGTGTGGTGTGGTGTGTTGTAGTGTGGTGTGGTGTAGGGTAAGGTGGTGTGGTGTGGTGTAGTGTAGTCTCGTGTGGTGTAGTGAAGTGTGATGTCGTGTCGTGTGATGTCCTGTGGTGTAGGGTTGTGTGGTGTAGTGTGGTGTAGTGTCGTGACGTGTAGTATGGTGTAGTGTTGTGTAGTGTGGTGTGGTGTAGTGTGGTGTAGTTTGGTGTGGTGTGGTGTGGTGTAGTGTGGTGTAGTGTTGTGCTGTGTGGTGTAGAGTGGTGTGGTGTGGAGTAGTGTAGTGTGGTGTGGCGTAGTGTAGTGTGGTGTCGTGTGGTGGATTGTAGTCTGATGTGGTGCAATGTGGTGTAGTGTGGGGTGGTGTGGTGTATTGCGGTGTAGTGTAGCGTGGTGTAGTGTAGCGTGGTGTAGTGTAGTGTAGTGTGTTGTGGTGTATGTGGTGTAGTGTGGTGTAGTTCGGTGTGGTGTGGTGCAGTGCGGTGTGCTGTTGTGTAGTGTGGTTTAGTGTGGTGCAGTGTGGTGTAGTGAACTGTGGTGTAGCATAGTGTGGTGTAGTGTGGTGTAGCGTGGTGTAGTGTGGTTTGGTGTAGTGTGATGTAGTGTGGTGTGGTGTAGTGTGGTGTGCTATAGTGTGTTGTAGTATGGTGTGGTGTAGTGTAGAGTGGTGTAGTGTTGTGTGGTGTGGTGTGGTGTAGTTTGGTGTGGCATAGTGCGGTGTAGTGTGGTGTGGTGTGATATAGTGTGGTATAGTGTAGTGTGATGTTGTGCTGTGTAGTTTGGTGTGGTGTGGTGTGGTGTAGTGTGGTATGGTGTGGTGTAGGGTGATGTGGTGTACTGTACTGTAGTGTAGTGTGGTGTGGTGTAGTGTAGGTTGGTGTTGTGTGGTGTGGTGTGGTGTATTGTGGTGTAGTTTTGTTCGGTGTGGTGTAGTATGGTGTGGTGTAGTATGGTGTCGTGTGGTGTAGTGGGGTGTGGTGTAGTGTGGTGTAGTGTGGTGTGGTTTAGTGTGGTGTAGTTTGGTGTAGTGAACTGTGGTGTAATATAGTGTGGTGTAGTGTGGTGCAATGTGGTGTTGTGTAGTGTGGTGTCGTGTCGTGTAGTGTTGTGTATTGTGGTGTGGTGTAGGGTGGTGTGGTGTGGTGTAGTGTTGTGCGGTGTAGTGTAGTGTGGGGTAATGTGGTGTAGTTTGGTGTGGTATAGTGTGGTGTAGTGTGGTGTGGTGTAGTGTGGTGTGGAGTAGTGTTGGGTGGTGTAGTGTGGTGTGATGTGGTGGAGTGTGGTGTAGTTTAGTGTAGCGTAGTCAGGTATAGTGAAGTGTAGTGTAGTGTGGTGTAGTGTGGTGTAATGTTGTGTAGTGCGGTATGGTGTAGTGTAGTGTGGTGTGGTGTAGTGTTATGTGGTGTGGTATTGTGTGGTGTGGTATAGTATGGTGTAGTGTGGTGTGGTGTAGTGGGGTGTGGTGTAGTGTAGTGTACAGTGGTGTATTGTAGTGTGGAGTGGTGTAGTGTGGTGTAGTGTGGTGTGGTGTAGTGTTGTGCGGTGCAGTGTAGTATGGTGTAATGTGCTCTAGTGTGGTGTGTTTTAGTGCGGTGTAGTGTGGTGTGGTGTAATGTGCTCTAGAGTGGTGTGTTATAGTGTGGTGTAGTGTAGTGTGGTGTAGTGTGGTGTGGTGTAGTGTAGTGTGGTGTAGTGTAGTGTGGTGTGGTGCAATATGTTGTAGTGTAGCGTGCTTTAGTGTGGTGTAGTGTGGTGTGGTTTAGTGTAAGGTCGTTTGAAGCATTGTAGTGTGTGTGCTGTGGTGCAGTGTAGTGTGGTGTGGAGTCGTGTCGTGTGGTATAGGGTGGTGTCGTGTGGTGTGGTGAGGTGTAGGGTGGTGTGGTGTAATGTGGTGTAGGTTGGTGCGTTTTAGTGTGGTATAGTGTGGTGCAGTGTGGTGTAGTGTTGTGTGGTGTGGTAGTGTATGGTGTGGTGTGGTGTAGTATGTTGTAGTGTAGTGTGGTGTAGTGTGGTGTAGTTTGCTGTGGTGTTGTGTAGTGTGGTGTGGTGTGCTGTAATGTAGTGTGGTGTAGTGTGGTGTAGGGTGGTTTGGTGTAGTGTGGTGTAGTGTAGCGTGGTGTAGTGTGGTGTAGTGTGGTGTAGTGTGGTATAGGTTGGGGTAGTGTAGTGTGGTGTCGCGTGTCGTGGTGTGGTGTAATGTTATGTGGTGTGGTGTATTTTGGTGCAGTGTGGTGTGGTGTAGTGTGGTGTGGTGTAATGTAGTATAGTGTAGTGTGGTGTATTGTAGTGTGGATTGGTGTGTTGTGGTTTAGTGGGGTGTGGTGTAGTGAAGTGTAGTGTGGTGAGTGTAGTGCGGTGTGTTTGGTGTGATGTGGTGTAGTGTGGTTTGGTGTAGGGTCGTGTAGTGTAGTGTAGTGTGTTCAGGCGTGGTGTGGTGTGATGTGGTGTAATGTGGTGTAGTGTGGTGTCGTGTGGTGTGGTGTATTGTGGTGTAAGGTGGTGTGGTGTAGTGTAGAGCGGTGTGGTGTAGTGTAGTGTGGTGTAGTGCGGTGGCGTGGAGTTTGGTGTAGTATGGTGTAGTGTAGCGTGGTGTAGTTTGGTGTAGTGTGGTGTGTTGTGGTGTAGGGTGGTATTTTGTGGTGTAGTGTAACGTGTTGTATTGTGGTGTAGTGCGGTGTGATTTAGTGTGGTATAATGTGGTTTAGTGTGGTGTAGTGTAGTGTGCTGTAGTGTGATGTGCTATAGTGTGTTGTAGTATGGTGTGGTGTGGTGTAGGGTGGTGTGGTATAGTGCCGTGTGGTCTGGTGTGCTGTATTGTTGAGTAGTACGGTGTGCTGTAGTGTAGTGTGGTGTAGTGTGGTGTAGTGTGGTTTAGTGAACTGTTGTGTAGTGTAGTGTGGTATAGTGTGGTGTAGTGTGGTGCAGTTTGGTGTGGTGTGGAGTAGTATTTTGTAGTGCTGTGCAGTGTAGTGTGGTGTAGGGTAACGTGGTGTGATATAGTGTAGGGTGGTGTAGTGAGGTGTAGTGTGGTGTAGTGTGGTGTAGTATAGCGTGCTGTAGTATGGTGTAGTATAGCGTTGCGTGGTGTAGTGTGGTGTAGTGTGGTGTGGTGTTGTATGGTGCAGTGTGGTGTGGTGTAGTGTAGTGTTGTGCAGTGTGGTGTAGTGTAGTGGGGTATGGTGTAGTGTGGAGTAGTGATGTGTAGTGTGGTGTAGTATAGTGTGGTTAAGTGAAGTGCAGTGTAGGGTAGTGTGGTATAGTGTGATGTAGTGTAGTGTAGTCGAGTGTGGTGCGGTGTGGTGTGGTGTAGTGTAGTGTAGTGTGGTGTAGTGTTGTTTAGTGGGGTGTGGTATAGTGTCGTCTAGTGTGGTGTGGTGTAGTGTGGTGTAGTGTGGTGTCGTGTAATGTAGTGTAGTGTGGCGTGGTATAGTGTGGTGTAGTGTGGTGTGGTGTAGTGTGGTGTAATGTGGTGTGGAGTGGTGTAGTGCGGTGTAGTGTGGTGAGGTGTAGTGTTTTGCAGTGCAGTGTAGTGTGGTTAAATGTGCTGTAGTCTGGTGTGTTATAGTGCAGTGTAGTCTGGTGTAGTGTGGTGTAGTGTGAGGTAGTGTAGTGTGGTATGGTGTAGTGGAATATGATGTAGTGTGATGTAGTGTGATATTGCGTGGTGTAGTTTGGTGTAGTGTGGTGTGGTGTAGTGTAGGAGTCGTGTGGTGCATTGCAGTGTGGATTGGTGTAGGGTGGTGTAGTGTGGATTGGTGTAGTGTAGTGTGCTGTGGTGTAGTGTAGCGTGGTGTAGTGTGGTGTAGTGTGGTGTGGTCTAGTGTAGGGTGGCGTGATGTATTGTAGTGTCGTGTGCTGTGGTGTAGTGTAGTGTGGTGTGGTGTCGTGTGGTGTAGGGTGGTGTCGTGTAGTGTGGTGTAGTGTAGTGTAGTGTGGTGTAGTGTGTTGTAGTTTGGTGTGGTGTGGAGAAGTGTGGTGTGGTGTAGTGTGGGTTATTGTGATGTAGTGCGATGTGATCTGGCGTAGTGTTGTGTAGTGTAGTCTGGTTTGGTGTATTGTGGTGTAGTGTAGTGTGGTGTAGTGTGGTGTGCTGTAGTGTAATGTGGTGTAGTGTGGTGTGGTGTGGTGTAGTGTGGTGTGTTGTGGTGTGGTGTGGTGTGGTGTGATGTAGTGTGGTGTAGTGTGGTGTGGTGTAGTGTGATGTAATCGTGTGTGGTGTAGTGTGATGTGGTGTGGTGTAGTGTGCTGTATTTTAGTGTGGTGTAGTGCGTTGTACTGTGGTGTAGTGTAGTGTGGTGTGGAGTGGTGTAGGGTGGTGTGGTGTGATTTAGTGCGGTGTAGTGTGGTGTAGTTTAGTGAGGTGTTTGTGTTGTAGTGTGCTGTAGTGTTGTGTAAGGTGGTGTGGTATAGTGTGGTGTAGTGTGGTGTAGTGTGTTGTAGTATGGTGTGGTGCAGTGTGGTATGGGGTAGTATAGTGTAATATAGTGTAGTTTGCTGCAGTGTGATGTGCTATAGTGTCGTGTTGTATGGTGTGGTGTGGTGCAGTGTAGTGTGGTGTAGTGTAATGTGGTGTAGCGTGGTGTAGTTTGGTGTGGTATAGTGCGGTTTAGTGTCGGGATATGTGGTGTAGTGTGGTGTAATGTGGTGAGGTGTAGTGTGGTGTAGCGTGGTGTAGTGTTGTGTAGTGTGTTGTAGTTTGGTGTGGTGTGGAGAAGTGTGGTGTGGTGTAGTGTGGGTTATTGTGATGTAGTGTGATGTGGTCTGGCGTAGTGTTGTGTAGTGTAGTCTCGTTTGGTGTATTGTGGTGTAGTGTGGTGTGGTGTAGTGTGGTGTGCTGTAGTGTAATGTGGTGTCGTGTGGTGTGGTGCGGTGTAATGTGGTGTAGTATGGTGTGGTATGGTGTGGTGTGATGTAGTGTGGTGTAGTGTGGTATAGTGTGGGGTAGTGTGGTGTAGTGTAGTGTGATGTAATGTTGTGTGGTGTAGTGTGATGTGGTGTGGTGTAGTGTGCTGTATTTTAGTGTGGTGTAGTGCGTTGTACTGTGGTGTAGTGTAGTGTGGTGTGGAGTGGTGTAGGGTGGTGTGGTGTGATTTAGTGCGGTGTAGTGTGGTGTCGTTTAGTGAGGTGTTTGTGTTGTAGTGTGCTGTAGTGTTGTGTAAGGTGGTGTGGTATAGTGTGGTGTAGTGTGGTGTAGTGAGTTGTAGTATGGTGTGGTGCAGTGTGGTATGGGGTAGTATAGTGTAATATAGTGTAGTTTGCTGCAGTGTGATGTGCTATAGTGTCGTGTTGTATGGTGTGGTGTGGTGCAGTGTAGTGTGGTGTAGTGTAATGTGGTGTAGCGTGGTGTAGTTTGGTGTGGTATAGTGCGGTTTAGTGTGGGGATATGTGGTGTAGTGTGGTGTGGAATGGTGTAGGTTGGTGTAGTGTCGTGTAGTGTGGTGTAATGTGGTGAGGTGTAGTGTGGTGTAGCGTGGTGTAGTGTTGTGTAGTGTGGTGTAGTGTAGTGTGGTGTGGTATAGTGTGGTGTAGTGTAGTGTGGTGTAGTGTGTTGTAGTCTGGTTCAGTGTTGTGTGGTGTGGTGTCATGTGGTGGGGTGTAGTGAGGGGCTGGTGAGGTGTAATGTGGTGTTGTCTGGTGTGGATAGGTGTAGTGTGGTGTGGTGTGGTGTAGTGTAGTGTAGTGTGTTGTGGTGTAGTTTGGTGTGGTGTAGTCTGCTGTAGTGTGGTGTTGTGATCTGTGGTGTAGCGTAGTGTAGTGTAGTGTGGTGTAGTGTGGTGTGGTGTAGTGTGGTGTAGGGTATTGGGGTGTGGTGTAGTGTGGAGTGGTGTAGCGATGTGTAGTGTGGTGTAGTATGTTGTGGTTTAGTTTAGTGTGGGGTGTGGTATAGTGTGATGTGTAGGTTGGTGTGGGGTGGTAAAGTATGGTGTGGTGTAGTGTGGTGCAGTGTGGTGTGGTGTAGTGGGGTATGGTGTAGTGTGGAGTGGTGTAGAGATGTTTAGTGTAGTGTGGTGTGCTATAGTGTGGTGTAGTGTGGTGTAGTGTAGTGGGGTATGGTGTATTGTGGAGTGGTGTAGCGATGTGTAGTGTGGTGTAGTATAGTGTGGTTTAGTGAAGTGCGGTGTAGGGTAGTGTGGTATAGTGTGGTGTAGTGTAGTGTGGTGTAGTGTAATTCGGTGCGGTGTGGTGTGGTGTAGTGTAGTGTGGTGTGGTTTAGTGTTGTTTAGTATGGTGTTGTATAATGTGGTGTAGTGTGGTGTCGTGTAGTTTAGTGTAGTGCAGTGTGGTGTGGTATAGTGTGGTGTAGTGTGGTGTAGTGTGGTGTAGTTTAGTCTGGTGTCGTCTATTGTGGTGTAGTGTAGTGTAGTATGAAGTGGTATAGGGTGGTGTGGTGTGGTGTAGTGTGGTGTGTTGTGGGGTAGTGCGGTGTGGTGTAGTTTGATTTAGAGTGGTGTGGTGTAGTGTAATGTAGCGTGGTGTATTGTAGTGTGGTGTGGCGTGGTGTAGGGTGATGTAGTGTGGTGTGGTGTAGTGTTGTGCGGTGTAGTGTAGTATGGTGTAATGTGCTGTAGTGTGGTGTGGTATAGTGAGGTGTAGTGTGGTGTGGTGTATTGTGATGTGAAGTGGTGTAGGGTGGTGTGGTATGATGCGGTGGATTGTGGTGTAGTTTAGTGTAGTGTAGCGTAGTTTCGTGTGGTGTGGTGTAGGGTGGTGTAGTGTCGTGTGGTGTAGTGTCGTTCGGTGTAGTGTAGTGTAGTGCAGTGTGGTGTATTGTAGTGTGGTGTGGAGTGATGAAGTGCGGTGTAGTGTGGTGTGGTGTAGTGTTGTGCGGTGCAGTGTCGTGTGGTGTAATGTGCTGTAGTGTGGTGTGTTATAGTACGATATAGTGTGGTGTAGTGTGGTGTAGTGTAGTGTGGTCTGGTGTAGTTTAATCTGGTGTAGTGTGGTGTAGAGTAGTGTGGTGTAGTGTGTTGTAGTGTGGTGTGGTGCAGTGTGGTAAGGGGTAGTATAGTGTAATATAGTGTAGTTTGCTGCAGTGTGATGTGCTATAGTGTGGTGTTGTATGGTGTGGTGTGGTGCAGTGTAGTGTGGTGTAGTGTAATGTGCTGTAGCGTGGTGTAGTGTGGTGTGGTATAGTGCGGTTTAGTGTGGTGATATTTGGTGTAGTGTGGTGTGGAATGGTGTAGGGTGGTGCAGTGTCGTGTAGTGTGGTGTAATGTGGTGAGGTGTAGTGTGGTGTAGTGTAGTGTGGTGTGGTATAGTGTGGTGTAGTGTAGTGTGGTGTAGTGTGGTGTAGTCTGGTTCAGTGTAGTGTGGTGTGGTGTCATGTGGTGGGGTGTAGTGAGGGGCCGGTGAGGTGTAGTGTGGTGTGGTGTGGTTAGGTTAGGTGTGGTGTGGTGTGGTGTGGTGTAGTGTAGTGTAGTGTGTTGTGGTGTAGTTTGGTGTGGTGTAGTGTGGTGTAGTGTGGTGTTGTGATATGTGGTGTTGCGTAGTGTAGTGTAGTGTGGTGTAGTGTGGTGTAGTGTGGTGTGGTGTAGTGTGATGTAGGGTAGTGGGGTGTGGTGTAGTGTGGAGTGGTGTAGCGATGTGTAGTGTGGTGTAGTATAGTGTAGTTTAGTTTAGTGTGGGGTGTGGTATAGTGTGATGTGTAGGTTGGTTTGGGGTGGTGTAGTCTGGTGTGGTGTAGTGTGGTGCAGTTTGGTGTGGTGTAGTGGGGTATGGTGTAGTGTGGAGTGGTGTAGAGATGTGTAGTGTAGTGTGGTGTAGTGTAGTAGGGTGTGGTGCATTGTGGAGTGGTGTAGCGATGTGTAGCGTGGTGTAGTGTGGTGTAGAATGTTGTAGTGTAGCGTGGTGTAGCGTGGTGTAGTGTGGTGTTGTATAGTGTGGTTTAGTGTGGTTTAGTGAAGTTTAGTGTAGGGTAGTGTGGTATAGTGTGGTGTAGTTTGGTGTAATGTGGTGTACTGTTGTATGTTGTAGTGTGGTGTGGTGTGCTGTGGTGTAGTGTGGTGTAGGGTGGTGTAGTGTCGTGTGGTGTAGTGTGGTGTAGTTTAGAGTAGTGGGGTGTGGTGTACTGTAGTAGAAGTGTGCTGTGGTGTAGTGTAGGTTGGTGTGGTGTGGTGTAGTGTGGTGTAGTGTGGTGCAGTGTAGTGTTTGGAATGTGGTGTAGTGTGGTGTAGTTTGGTGTGGTGTGGTGTGGTGTAGTGGTGTGTGGTGTGGTGTAGGGTGGTGTAGTGTCGTGTGGTGTAGTGTGGTGTAGTTTAGAGTAGTGGGGTGTGGTGTACTGTAGTAGAAGTGTGCTGTGGTGTAGTGTAGTGTAGGTTGGTGTGGTGTGGTGTAGTGTGGTGTAGTGTGGTGCAGTGTAGTGTTTGGAATGTGGTGTAGTGTGGTGTAGTTTGGTGTGGTGTGGGATAGTGTAGTGTGTAGTGGTGTAGTGTGGTGTTGTATGGTGTAGTGTGGTGTGGTGTAGTGGTGTGTGGTGTGGTGTAGTGTTCTGTGGTGTGGTATACTGTTGTACCGTGTCGTATGATGGTGTGTGGTATAGTATAGTGTAGAGTGGTGTAGTGAGGCGAAGTGTGGTGTACGGTAGTGTGGTGTGGTTTAGTGTAGTGTAATCTGGTGTGGTGCAGTGTGGTTTGGTGTAGTATGGTGTCGTGTAGATTGGTGTCGTGTAGATTGGTGTCGTGTAGGTTGTGTGGTGTAGTGTAGTATAGTGTAATGTAGTGTGGTGTGGTGCAGTGTGGTGTAGTTTAGTGTAGTCTTGTGTGGTGTACTGTAGTGTGGCGTAGTGTGGTGTGATGTAATGAGGTGTAGTGTGATGTGCTGTAGTGTAGTGTAGTGTGCCCTAGCGTGGTGTGCTCTAGTGTGGTGTAGTATGGTCTAGTGTGTTGTGGTTTAGTGTAGTGTAGTGTAGTGTAGTGTAGTGTAGTGTAGTGTTGTGTAGTGTAGTGTAGTGTGGTGTACTGTAGTGTGTTGTAGTGTGATGTAGTGTGGTGTGGTATAGTGCGGTGTAGTGTGGTGTAGTGTGGTGTGGTGTGGTGTAGGGTGGTGTAGTGTCGTGTGGTGTAGTGTGGTGTAGTTTAGTGTAGTGGGGTGTTTGTGTACTGTAGTAGTAGTGTGCTGTTGTGTAGTGTAGTTTTCTTGGTGTGGTGTGGTGTAGTGTGGTGTAGTGTCGTGCAGTCTAGTGTTTGGTATGTGGTGTGGTGTGGTGTAGTTTGGTGTGGTGTGGGATAGTGTAGTGTGTAGTGGTGTAGTGTGGTGTTGTATGGTGTAGTGTGGTGTGGTGTGGTGTAGTGGTGTGTGGTGTGGTGTAGTGTTCTGTGGTGTGGTATAGTGTGGTGTGATGTGGTGTGGTGTAGTATGGTGTAGTGTAGTGTGGTGTAGTGTGGTGTAGTGTGGTGTAGTCTGTTGTGGTGTGGTGTAGTGTCGGGTGGTGTGGTGTAGTGTAGGCTAGTGTGGTCTGGTGTGGTGCAGCGGGGATTAGGGTGCTGTGGTGTAGTGTAGTGTGGTGTTTTGTAGTGTAGTGTGTTGTATAATGGTGTAGTGGGGTGTGGTTTAGTGTGGTGTCATTTAGTGTAGTGTGGTGTAATGTGGTGTAGTGTGGTGTGGTATAGTGAGGTGTACTGTGGTGTGGAGTGGTGTAGGGTGGTATAGTGTGGTGTGATGTGGTGGAGGGTGGTGTAGTTTAGTGTAGTGTGGTGAGGTATAGTGTGGTGTAGTGTGGTGTAATGTAGTGTAGTGTGTTGTGCGTGGTGTAGTGTAGTGTGGCGTAGTGTGGTGTAGTGTAGTGTGCCGTGGTATATTGTGGTGTAGTGTAGTGTGGTGTGGTGTAGTGTAGTGTGGTGTAGTTTGGTGTTGTGTAGTGTGCCGTGGTGTAGTGTAGTGTGGTGTAGTGTCGTGTGGTGTGTTGTAGTATGTTGTAGTGTAGCGTGGTGTAGTGTGGTGTAGTGTGGTGTAGTGTGGTGTGGAGTGGTGTTGGGTGGTGTAGTGTGGTGTGATGTGGTGGAGTGTGGTGTAGTTTAGTGTAGCGTGGTGAGGTATAGTGAGGTGTAGTCTAGTATGGTGTAGTGTGGTGTAATGTGGTGTAGTGTGGTGTGGTGTAGTGTAGTGTGGTGTAGTGTTGTGTAGTGTAGTGTGCCGTGGTGTATTGTGGTGTAGTGTGGTGTAATGTGGTGTAGTGTTGTGTGGTATAGGGTGTTGTGGTGTAGTGTAGTGTTGTGTAGTGTAGTGTGGTGTGGTGTAGTGTAGTGTAGTGTAGCGTAGTGTGCTGTGCTGTCGTGTCGTGTAATGTTGTGTCGTGTAGTGTGATGTAGTGTGATGTGTTGTGGCGTAGTGTGCTGAAGCGTGGTGTGGTGTGGTGTAGTGTGTTGTAGTGTGGTGCAGTGTAGGTTGGTGTAGGGTAGTGCTGTGTGGTGTAGTGTGTTGTGGTGTAGTGTGGTGTAGTGTCGTGTGGTGTGATGTAGTATGCTGTAGTGTAGCGTGGTGTAGTGTGGTGTAGTGTGGTGTAATGTAGTGTAGTGTGGTGTGGCGTGGTGTAGTGTAGTGTGGCGTAGTGTGGTGTAGTGTAGTGTGCCGTGGTATATTGTGGTGTAGTGTAGTGTGGTGTAGTGTAGTGTGGTGTAGTTTGGTGTTGTGTAGTGTGCCGTGGTGTAGTGTAGTGTGGTGTAGTGTCGTGTGGTGTGATATAGTCTGTTGTAGTGTAGCGTGGTGTAGTGTGGTGTAGTGTGGTGTGCCGTGGTATATTGTGGTGTAGTGTGGTGTGATGTGGTGGAGTGTGGTGTAGTTTAGCGTAGCGTGGTGAGGTATAGTGAGGTGTAGTCTAGTTTGGTGTAGTGTGGTGTAATGTGGTGTAGTGTGGTGTGGTGTAGTGTAGTGTGGTGTGGAGTGGTGTTGGGTGGTGTAGTGTGGTGTGATGTGGTGGAGTGTGGTGTAGTTTAGTGTAGCGTGGTGAGGTATAGTGAGGTGTAGTCTAGTTTGGTGTAGTGTGGTGTAATGTGGTGTAGTGTGGTGTGGTGTGGTGTAGTGTAGTGTGGTGTAGTGTTGTGTAGTGTAGTGCGCCGTGCTATATTGTGGTGTAGTTTGGTATAGTGCGTTGTGGTGTAGTGTGGTGAAGTGTGGTGTATTGTGGTGTAGTGTGGTGTAGTGCGTTGTGGTGTAGTGTGGTGAAGTGTGGTGTAGTATGGTTTAGTGTTGTGTGGTGTGGTGTAGTGGTGTGTGATGTGGTATAGTGTGGTGTGATATAGTGTAGTGTTGTGTAGTGTGGTGTAGTTTGGTGTGGTGTGCTGTAGTGTGGTGTGGTATAGTGAGGTGTAGTGTGGTGTGGAGTGGTGTAGGGTGGTGTAGTGTGATGTGATGAGGTGGAGTGTGGTGTGGTGTGTTGTAGTGTGGTGTGGAGTGGTGTAAGGTGGTGTAGTGTGGTGTGGTGTAGTGTTGTGCGGTGTTGTTTAGTGGGGTGTAATGTGCTGTAGTGTAGTGTGGTATAGTGAGGTGTAGTGTGGTGTGGAGTGGTGTAGGGTGGTACAGTGTGGTGTGATGTGGTGGAGGGTGTTGTAGTTTATTGTAGTGTGGTGAGGTATAGTGTGGTGTAGTGTGTTGTAGTGTAGTGTGCCGTGGTATATTGTGGTGTAGTGTAGTGTGGTGTGGTGTAGTGTAGTGTGGTGTAGTTTGGTGTTGTGTAGTGTGCCGTGGTGTAGTGTAGTGTGGTGTAGTGTCGTGTGGTGTGGTGTAGTATGTTGTAGTGTAGCGTGGTGTAGTGTGTTGTAGTGTGGTGTGGAGTGGTGTTGGGTGGTGTAGTGTGGTGTGATGTGGTGGAGTGTGGTGTAGTTCAGTGTAGCGTGGTGAGGTATAGTGAGGTGTAGTCTAGTATGGTGTAGTGTGGTGTAATGTGGTGTAGTGTGGTGTAGTGTTTTGTAGTGTAGTTTTCCGTGGTATATTGTGGTGTAGTATGGCGTAATGTGGAGTAGTGTTGTGTGGTATAGGGTGGTGTGGTGTAGTGTAGTGTTGTGTAGTATAGTGTGGTGTAGTGTGGTGTAATGTCGTGTAGTGTGGTGTAGTGTAGTGTAGTGTAGCGTAGTGTGCTGTGCTGTCGTGTCGTGTAATGTTGTGTCGTGTAGTGTGATGTAGTGTGATGTGTTGTGGCGAAGTGTGCTGAAGCGTGGTGTGGTGTGGAGTAGTGAAGTGCAGTGTGGTCTAGTGCAGTGTGGTGTAGTGTGGTGGGGTTTAGTGTGGTGTAATGTGGTGCGGTGTCGTTTGGTGTGGTGTAGTGTAGTTTGATGGGGAGTAGTGTGGTGTAATGTGGTGTAGTGTGGTGTGGTGTATTGTGGTGTAGTGTAGTGTGGTGTGATATAGTGTGGTATGGTGTAGTGTAGTGTAGTGTGGTGTGGGTTAGTGTGGTGTAGTGTGATGTCGTGTGGTGTAGTATAGTGTAGTGTGGTGTGGTGTTGTGTGGTCTGGTGTGGTTTAGTCTTGAGTAGTGCGGTGTGCTGTAGTGTAGTGCGGTATAGTGTGGTGTAGTGTGGTGTAGTATGGTGTGGTGTAGTGTGATGTAGTGTGGTGTGGTATAGTGTGCTGTAGTGTGGTGTGCTGTAGTGTGTTGTAGTATGGTGTCGTGTTATTTGATGTAGTATGGTGTAGTATACCGTGGTGTAGTGTGGTGTGGTGTAGTGTGTTGTAGTGTGGTGTGGTGTGTGGTGGTGTAGTGTGGTGTAGTGTGGTGTATTATAGGTTGGTGTGGTGTGGTGTAGTCTGGTGTGGGGTAGTGTGGTGCAGTGTAGTGAGGTGTGCTACAGTGTGGTGTAGTGTGGTGTAGTGTAGTGGGGTTTGGTGTAGTGTGGTGTAGTCTAGTGTGGTTTTGTGAAGTGTGCTGTAGGGTAGTGTGGTATATTGTGGTCTAGTGTGGTGTGGTGTGGTGTGGTGTGGTGTAGAGTGGAGTAGTTTGGTGTGGTATAGTGTGGTGTGGTGTAGTGTGGTGTGGTTTAATGTGGTGTAGTGTGGTGTGGTGTGGAGTAGTGTAGTGTGGTGTAGTGTAGTGTGGTGTAGTGTGGTGTCGTTTGGTGTAGTGAGGTGTGGTGTGATGTAGGGTGGTGTTGTGTCGTGCGGTGTGGTGTAGTGTGGTGTGGTGTGGTGTAGTGTGGTTTAGTGTGGTGTGGAGTCGTGTAGAGTGGTGTAGTGTAGTGTAGTGTAGTGTAGTGTGGTGTGGTGTAGTGTAGGGTGGCATTTTGTGGTGTAGTGTAGTCTAGTGTGGTGTAGTGTGGTGAAGTGTGGTGTAGTGTGATTTAATGTGGTGTAGTGCGGTTTGGTGGTGTGTGGTGTGGTGTAGTGTTGTGTGGTGTGGTATAGTGTGGTGTGGTGTCGTGTAGTATGGTGTAGAGTAGTGTGGTGTAGTGTAGTGTGTTGTGGTGTGTTGTAGTGTCGGGTGGCGTGGTGTAGTTTAGTGTGGTGTAGTCTAGTGTGGTCTGGTGTGGTGCAGTGTGGTTCAGGGTGATGAGGTGTTGTTTGGTGTGGTGTAGTGTGGTGAAGTGTGGTGTAGTGTGGTTTAGTGTGGTGTAGTGCGGTGTAGTGATGTGTGGTATGGTGTAGTGTTGTGTTGTGTGGTATAGTGTGGTGTGGTGTGATGTGGTGTGGTGTAGTATGGTGTAGTGTAGTGTGGTGTAGTGTGTTGTGGTTTGTTGTAGTGTCGGGTGGTGTGGTGTAGTGTAGTGTGGTGTGGTGTAGTCTCGTGTGGTCTGGTGTCGTGCAGTGGGGTGTAGGGTGCTGTGGTGGTGTTTGGTGTTGTGTAGTGTGGTGTGATATAGTGTAGTGTGGTGTAGTGTGGTGTGGAGTGGTATAAGGTGGTGTAGTGTTGTGAGATGTGGTGGAATGTGGTGTAGTTTAGTGTAGTGTGGTGAGGTATAGTGTGGTGTAGTGTAGTATGGTGTAGTGTGGTGTAATGTGGTATAGTGTAATGTGGTGTGGTATAGTGTAGTGAGGTGTAGTGTGGTGTGCTGTAGTGTAGTGTGTCGTGGTGTAGTGTAGTGTGGTGTAGTGCCGTGTGGTGTGGTGTAGTTTAGTGTGATGTGGAGTAGGGTGGTGTAGTGTGGTGTAATGTGGTGGGGTTTAGTGTGGTGTAATGTGATTTGTGTAGTTTTGTGTGGTGTAGTGTAATCTGGTGTGTGTATTGTGGTGTGGTGCAGTGTGGTGTAGTGTGGTGTAATGTGGTGTAGTTTTGGGTAGCGTGGTGAGGTATAGTGAGGTGTAGTGTCGTGTGGTGTAGTGTGGTGTAATGTGGTGTAGTGTGGTGTGGTGTGGTGTAGGGTAGTGTAGTGTAGTGTGGTGTAGTGTGGTGTAGTGTAGTGTGCCGTGATGTATTGTGGTGTAGTGTAGTGTAGTGTGGTGTAGTGTAGTGTGGTATACGGTGGTGTGGTGTAGTGTAGTGTGGTGTAGTGTGGTGTGGGGTAGTGTGGTTTAGTGTGGTTTAATGATGTGTGGTATAAGGTAGTGTGGTATAGTGTGGGTAGTGTAGTGTGGTGTAGTGTAGTGTATTGTAATGTTGTGTGCTGTCGTATCGTGTCGTGTAATGTAGTGTGGTGTAGTGTGATGTAGCGTGATGCAGTTTAGGTTGGTGTAGGGTAACGCTGTGTGGTGTGGTTTAGTGTGTTGTGGTGTAGTGTAGTGTAGTGTAGTGTAGTGTGGTGTAGTGTGGTGAAGTGTGGTGAAGTGTAGTGTGGTGTGGAGTAGTGAAGTGCGGTGTGGTCTAGTGTAGTGTGGTGTAGTGTGGTGGGGTTTAGTGTGGTGTAATGTGATTTGGTGTAGTTTTGTGTGGTGTAGTGTAGTGTGATGTAGTGTAATCTGGTGTGTCTATTGTGGTGTGGTGCAGTGTGGTGTAGTGTGGTGTAATGTGGTGTAGTGTGGTGTAGTGTGGGGTAGTGTGGTGTAGTGTGGTTTGGTGTAGTGTAATGTGGTGTGGTGTAGTGTAATATGGTGTAGCGTGGTGTGGTGTAGTTTGGTCTAATGTAGTGTGGTGTAGTGTAGTCTGGTTTGGTGTATTGTGGTGTAGTGCAGAGTAGTTTAGTGTGGTGTAGTGTAGTGTAATGTGGTGTAGTGTGGTGTCGTGTGGTGTGGTGTGGTGTAGTGTGCTGAAGCGTGGTGTGTTGTGGTGTAGTGTGTTGTAGTGTGGTGCAGTGTAGGTTGGTGTAGGGTAGTGCTGTGTGGTGTGGTTTAGTGTGGTGTAGTGTGTTGTGGTGTAGTGTGGTGTAGTGTGGTGTGGTGTAGTGTGGTGAAGTGTGGTGAAGTGTAGTGTGGTGTGGAGTAGTGAAGTGCAGTGTGGTCTAGTGCAGTGTGGTGTAGTGTGGTGGGGTTTAGTGTGGTGTAATGTGGTGGGTGTAGTTTGGTGTGGTGTACTGTAGTGTGATGTAGTGTAGTCTGGTGTGGTGTGTTGTGGTGTAGTGCAGTATTGCGTAGTGTGGTGTGGTGTAGTGTAATGTGGTGTAGTGTGGTGTAGTGTGGTGTAGTGTGGTGTAGTGTGGGGTAGTATGGTGTAGTGTTGTGTAGTGTGGTGTGGTGTAGTGTAGTGTACTATGGTGTTGTGTGGTTTGTTGTGGTGTAGTGTAGTGTAATGTGGTGTGGTGTAGTGTAATGTGGTGTAGTGTGGTGTAGTGTGGTGTAGTGTGTTGTAGTGTGGGGTAGTGTGGTGTAGTGTGGGGTAGTGCGGGGTGGTGTAGTGTAATGTAATGTTGTGTGGTGTAGTGTGGTGTGGTTTAGTGTGGTGAAGTGTGCTGTACTGTGGTGTAGTGTACTGTGGTGTGGAGTGGTTTAGGGTGGTGTGGTTTGGTGTAGTGTGGTGTGGTGTAGTGGGGTGTGGTATATTGTGGTGTGTCGTGGTGCAGTGTAGTATAGTGTGGTGTGGTATAGTGTGGTGTGGTGTGGTGTATTGTGTTGTAGTGTGGTGCAGTGTAGGTTGGTGTAGGGTAGTGCTGTGTGGTGTGGTTTAGTGTGGTGTAGTGTGTTGTGGTGTAGTGTGGTGGGGTTTAGTGTGGTGTAATGTGGTCTGGTGTAGTTTGGTGTGGTATAGTGTAGTGTGATGTTGTGTAGTCTGGTGTGGTGTATTGTGGTGTAGTGCAGTGTTGTGTAGTGTGGTGTGTTGTAGTATAGTGTACTGTGGTGTTGTGTGGTTTATTGTGGTGTGGTGTAGTGTAGTGTAATGTGGTGTGGTGTAGTGTAACGTGGTGTAGTGTGGTGTAGTGTGGTGTAGTGTGTTGTAGTGTGGGGTAGTGTGGTGTAGTGTGGGGTAGTGTGGGGTGGTGTAGTGTAATGTAATGTTGTCTGGTGTAGTGTGGTGTGGTTTAGTGTGGTGAAGTGTGTTGTACTGTGGTGTAGTGTACTGTGGTGTGGAGTGCTTTAGGGCGGTGTGCTGTGGTGTAGTGGTGTGTGGTATATTGTGGTGTGTCGTGGTGCAGTGTAGTATAGTGTGGTTTGGTATAGTGTGGTGTGGTGTAAGGTGGCATTTTGTGGTGTAGTGTAGGTCTGGTGTAGTGTGGTGTAGTGCAGTGTGGTGTAGTCTGGTGTAGTATGGTTTAGTTTGGTGTAGTGTCGTGTAGTGGTGTGTGGGGTGGTGTAGTGTTCTGTGGTGTGGTATATTGTGGTGTGATGTGGTGTGGTGTAGTATGGTGCAGTGTGGTGTAGTGTGGTGTAGGGTTTTGTGGTGTGGTGTAGTGAAGTGTGGTGTGGTGTAGGCTAGTGTGGTCTGGGTGTTGCAGGGGGTGTAGGGTGTTGTGGTGTAGTGTAGTGTGGTGTGCTGTAGGGTAGTGTGGTGTAGTGTAGTGTGGTGTGCTGTAGTGTAGTGTGGTCTAGTATGGTGTGGTTTAGGGTGGTAAAGTGTAGTGTGGTGCATTGTGGTGTAGTATGGTGTGATGTAGTGTGATGTAGTATTTTGTAGTGTTGCGTGGTTTAGTGTGGTGTAGTGCGGTGTGGTGTAGTGTAAGGTGGTGCGGTGTGGTGTAGTGAAGTGGGGTGTGTTGTAGGCTAGTGTGGTCTGGTGTGTTGCAGGGGGTGTAGGGTGTTGTGGTATAGTGTAGGGTGGTGTGCTGTAGGGTAGTGTGGTGTGATATAGTGTAGTGTGCTGTAGTGTGGTGTAGTTTGGTGTGGTGTGGTGCAGTAGATGTAGTGTTGTGCAGTACAGTGTGGTGTAGGGTAGTGCAGTCTGGCGTGGTTTAGTGTTGTGTAGTGTGGTGTGGTGTAGTGTAGTGTGTTGTAGAGTGGTGTGGAGTAGTGTGGTGTAATGTGGTGTAGTGTGGTGAAGTGTGGTGTAGTGTGGTTTAATGTGGTGTGTGGTGTGGTGTAGTGTTGTGTGGTGTGGTATAGTGTGGTGTGGTGTCGTGTAGTATGGTGTAGTGTAGTGTGGTGTGGTGTAGTGTGTTGTGGTGTGTTGTAGTGTCGGGTGGCGTGGTGTAGTTTAGTGTGTTGTAGTCTAGTGTGGTCTGGTGTGGTGCAGTGTGGTTCAGGGTAAAGGGGTGTTGTTTGGTGTGGTGTAGTGTGGTGAAGTGTGGTGTAGTGGGGTTTAGTGTGGTGTAGTGTAGTGTGGTGTGGTGTAGTGTGTTGTGGTGTGTTGTAGTGTCGGGTGGTGTGGTGTAGTGTAGTGTGGTGTGGTGTAGTCTCGTGTGGTCTGGTGTCGTGCAGTGGGGTGTAGGGTGCTGTGGTGGTGTTTGGTGTGGTGTAGTGTGGTGTGATATAGTGTAGTGTGGTTTAGTGTGGTGTAGTGTGGTGTGGAGTGGTGTAGGGTGGTGTAGTGTGGTGAGATGTGGTGGAATGTGGTGTAGTTTAGTGTAGTGTGGTGAGGTTTAGTGTGGTGTAGTGTAGTGTGGTGTAATGTGATGTAGTGTAGTGTGGTGTGGTGTAGTGTAATGAGGTGTAGTGTGGTGTGCTGTAGTGTAGTGTGTCGTGGTGTAGTGTAGTGTGGTGTGGTGTATTATGTTGTAGTGTAGCGTGGTATAGTGTAGTGTAGTGTGATGTGGAGTAGGGTGGTGTAGTGTGGTGTGATGTGGTGGTGTGTGGTGTAGTTTTGGTTAGCGTGGTGAGGTATAGTGAGGTGTAGTGTCGTGTGGTGTAGTGTGGTGTAATGTGGTGTAGTGTGGTGTGGTGTGGTGTAGGGTAGTGTAGTGTAGTGTGGTGTAGTGTGGTGTAGTGTAGTGTGCCGTGGTGTATTGTGGTGTAGTGTGGTGTAGTGTGGTGTAGTGTAGTGTGGTATTGGGTGGTGTGGGGTGGTGTAGTATAGTCTGGTGTAGTGTGGTGTGGGGTAGTGTGGTTTAGTGTGGTTTAATGATGTGTGGTATAAGGTAGTGTGGTATAGTGTGGTGTAGTGTAGTGTGGTGTAGTGTAGTGTATTGTAATGTTGTGTGCTGTCGTATCGTGCCGTGTAATGTAGTGTGGTGTAGTGTGATGTAGCGTAATGCAGTTTAGGTTGGTGTAGGGTAGCGCTGTGTGGTGTGGTTTAGTGTGTTGTGGTGTAGTGTAGTGTGGTGTAGTGTGGTGAAGTGTGGTGAAGTGTAGTGTGTTGTGGAGTAGTGAAGTGCGGTGTGGTCTAGTGTAGTGTGGTGTAGTGTGGTGGGGTTTAGTGTGGTGTAATGTGATTTGGTGTAGTTTGGTGTGGTGTAGTGTAGTGTGATGTAGTGTAGTCTGGTGTGTGTATTGTGGTGTGGTGCAGTGTGGTATAGTGTGGTGTAATGTGGTGTAGTGTGGTGTAGTGTGGGGTAGTGTGGTGTAGTGTGGTTTGGTGTGGTGTGATGTAGTGTAGTGTAATGTGGTGTGGTGTAGTGTAATATGGTGTAGTGTGGTGTGGTGTAGTTTGGTCTAGTGTAGTGTGGTGTAGTGTGGTCTGGTGTGGTGTATTGTGGTGTAGTGCAGAGTAGTTTAGTGTGGTGTAGTGTAGTGTAATGTGGTGTAGTGTGGTGTCGTGTGGTGTGGTGTGGTGTAGTGTAATGTGGTGTAGTGTGGTGCGGTGTAGTGTGGTTTAGTGTGGTGTAGTGTGGTGTAGTGTGGGTTTAGTGTGGTGTAGTCTCGAGTAGTGTGGTGTGGTGTAGAGTGACGTAATGTTGTGCGGTGTAGTTTCGTGTAGATTAGTGTGGTGTAGTGTGTTGTGCTGTGGTGTAGTGTAGTGTGGTGTGGAGTGGTTTAGGGTTGTGTGATGTGGTGTAGTGTGGTGTGGTGTAGTTTGGTGTAGTTTAGTGTGGTGTAGCATGTTGTAGTGTGGTGTAGTGTGTTGTAAGTTGGTGTGGTGTAGTGAGGTGTAGTGTGGTATCGTGTAGTGTAGTGTGGTGTAGTGTGCAGGGATGTTGTGTGGTTTAGTGTGGTGTGGTGTAGTATGGTGTTGTATGGTGCGGTGTGGTGCAGTGTAACGTGGTGTAATGTGGTGTAGTGTTGTGTTGTATAGTGCGGTTTAATGTGGTGAGGTGTAGTGTGGTGTAGTGCAGTGTAGTGTGCTGTGGTATAATGTGGTGTAGTGTAGTGTGGTGTGGTGTAGTGTGGTGTAGTGTGATGCAGTGTAGTATGGTGTGGTGTAATGTGGTGTGGTGTTATGTGGTGTGGTAAAGTGTGGTGTTGTGTGGTGTGGTGTAGTTTGGCGTGGTGGGGTGGGGTGTAGTGTGGTGTGCTGTAGCGTGGTGTAGTTTAGTGTTGTGTGGTGTGGTATAGTGTGGTGTAGTTTAGTGTGATGTAGTGTTGTGTAGTTTGCTGTAGTGTAGTGTGGTGTGGTGTAGTGTGGTGTAGTTTGGTGTGGTGTGGTGTAGTGTAGTGTGGTGTGGTGTGTGGTGGTGTAGTGTGGTGAAGTGTAGGGTGGTGTGGGTGCTGTAGTCTGGTGCGGTGTAGTGTTATGCAGTGTGGTGTGGGATTATGTGGTGTGGTGTAGTATGGTTTTGTGTGGTATAGTGTCGTGTAGTACAGTGTGAAGTTGTGCTGTGTAGTTTGTTGTAGTGTAGTGTGGTGTGGTGTAGTGTGGTGTAGTTTGGTGTGGTGTGGTGTATGCTGGTGTAGCTTACTGTTGTGTGGTGTGGTATAGTAGTGTAGTGTGGTGTAGTGTAGTGTAGTGTAGTGTAGTGTAGTGTAGTGTAGTGTAGTGTAGTGTAGTGTAGTGTAGTGTAGTGTAGTGTAGTGTTGTGTAGTGTAGTGTAGTGTAGTGTAGTGTGGTGTAGTGTAGTGTGGTGTAGTGTGGTGTAGTGTGAAGTAATGTGGTGTAGTGTAGTATGGTGTATTGTGGTGTGGTTTAGTGTAGTGTAGTGTAGTGTAGTGTAGTGTAGTGTAGTGTAGTGTAGTGTAGTGTAGTGTAGTGTAGTGTAGTGTAGTGTAGTGTGATGTGGTGTAGTGTGGTGTTGTGTGATGTAGTGTAGTGTAGTGAAGTGTGGTGTAGTGTAGTGTAGTGTAGTGTAGTGTAATGTAGTGTAGTGTAGTGTAGTGGAGTGTAGTGTAGTGTAGTGTAGTGTAGTGTGATGTGGTGTAGTGTGGTGTTGTGTGATGTAATGTGCTGTAGTGTAGTTTGGTGTAATGTGATTTGGCGTGGAGTAGTGCGGTGTGGTGTCGTGTAATTTAGTGAAATGTAGAATGGTGTGGTGTATTGTGGTGTGCTATGCTGTAGTGTGGTGTGTTGTGGTGTAATGTGGTGTAGTGTAGTGTGGTATGGTGTAGTGTAGGATAGTGTGCTGTGCTGTCCTGTCGTGTCGTGTCGTGTCGTGTAGTGTAGTGTGGTGTAGTGTGATCTAGTATGATTTGGTATGACGTGGTGTGGTGTGATCTGGTGTGGCGTAGTGTGCTGTAGTGTTGTGTAGTGTGGTGTAGTGTAGTGTAGTGTGCTGTGCTTCGCTGTCTTGAGGTGTCGTGTAGTGTAGTTTGGTGTAGTGTGATGTAGTGTGATGTAGGTAGCGTGCTATTTTATGGTATGGTGTAGTGTAGTGTGGTGTAGTGTAGTGTAGTGTGGTGTGGTGTAGTGTGGTGTGGTGTAGTGTGGTGCAATGTGGTGTAGTGTAGTGTGGTGTGTGGTTTGGTGTGGTGTAGTGCGGTGTGCTGTAGTGTAGTTTGGTGTAGTGTGCTGTGATGTGTTGTTGTATAGTGCGGTGTGGTGTCGTGTAATTTGGTGAAATGTAGAATGGTGTGGTGTATTGTGGTGTGCTGTGCTGTACTGTGGTGTGTTGTGGTCTAATGTGGTGTAGTGTAGTGTGGTATGGTGTAGTGTAGTGTGCTGTGCTGTCCTGTCGTGTCGTTTCGTGTAGTGTAGTGTGGTGTAGTGTGATGTAGTGTGATGTGGTATGGCGTGGTGTGGTGTGATATGGTGTGGCGTAGTGTGCTGTAGTGTTGTGCAGGGTAGTGTGCTATTTTGTGGTGTAGTGTGGTGTAGTGTAGTGTGGTGTAGTGTGGTGATGTCTAGTGTGGTGTGGTTTAGTGTGCTGAAGTGTAGTGTGGTGTGGAGTAGTGTGGTGCAGTGTGGTGTAGTGTGGTGTGATGTAGTGTGGTGTAGTATTTTGTAGTGTAGCGTGGGGTAGTTTTGTGTAGTGTGGTGTGGTGTAGTGTAAGGTGGTGCGGTGTAATGTATTATCGTGTGGTGTGGTGTAGTGCGGTGTGGAGTGGTGAAGTGTAGGGTGGTGTAGCGCGGTGTAATGTGGTGTAGTGTGGTGTAGTGTGGTGTAGTTTGGTGTAGTGTGGTGTAGTGTTGTGCAGTGTAGTTTGGTATAGGGTCGTGCAGTGTGGTGTGGTTTAGTGTGGTTTAGTGTGGTTTAGTGTGGTGTGGTGTAGTGTAGCGTGGTGTAGAGTGGTGTGGTGTAGTGTAGTATGGTGTGGCGTATTGTAGTGTGGTGTAGTGTGGTGGGGTGTAGTGTGGTGTGGTCTAGTTTTGTGCAGTGTGGTGTAATCTGGTGTATTGTGGTGTAGTGTGGTGTAGTGTGTTGTGGTGTAGTGTAGTGTAGTGTGTTGTGGTGTAGTGATGTGTGGTGCGGTGTGCTGTAGTGTGGTGTCGTGTAGTATGGTGTAGTGTAGTGTGGTGTGCTGTAGTGTGGTGTTACTATAGTGTGTTGTAGTATGGTGTGGTGTGGTGTAGTGTACTGTAGCGTAGAGTGGTGTAGTGTGGTGTGGTGTAGTGTAGGGTGGTGTGGTTTAGTGTGGTGTGCTGTAGTGTGGTGTTACTATAGTGTGTTGTAGTATGGTGTGGTGTGGTGTAGTGTACTGTAGCGTAGAGTGGTGTAGTGTGGTGTGGTGTAGTGTAGGGTGGTGTGGTTTAGTGTACTGTGGTGTGGTGTGCTGTGCTGTTGTTTCGTGTGGTGTAGTGTGGTGTAGTGTGGTGTAGTGTGGTGTGGTGTTGTGTAGTGTGGTATAGTGTGGTGTAGTGTTGTGTGGTGTGGTATGGTGTAGTGTAGTGTGATGTAGTGTGGTGTAGTGTGTTGTTGTGTGGTGTAGTGTAGTGTGGTCTGGTGCGGTGTAGTGTTGTGTAGGGTGGTGTAGTGTAGTGTGGTGTGGTGTAGTGTATTGTGGTGTGGTCTAGTGTGGTGTAGTGTGGTGCAGTGTAGGTTGCTGTAGGGTAGTTTCAGTGTCGTATGGTTTAGTGTGGTGTAGTGTGTTGTGGTGTAGTGTAGTGTGGTTAAGTGTAGTGTGGTGTGGAGTAGTGTATTGCAGTGTGGTCTAGTGTAGTGTGGTGTAGAGTTGTGGGGTTTAGTGTAGTGTCGTGTGGTGTGGTATAGTGTGGGTTGGTGTAGTGTAGTGTGGTGTAGTGTGATGTAATGTTGTGTTGTGTAGTGTGGTTTAATGATGTGTGGTGTGGAATGGTGTAGGGTGGTCTAGTGTGGTGTAGTTTTGTGTAGTGTGGTGAGGTGTGGTGTAGTGTGGTGTAGTGTGGTGTAGTGTAGTGTGGCGTGGTATAGTGTAGTGCAGTGTACTGTGGTGTGGTGTAGTGTGGTGTAGCGTGGTGTAGTGTGGTGTAGTGTAGTGTGGTATAGGGTGGTGTGGTGTAGTGTAGTGTGGTGTAGTGTGGTGTGGGGTAGTGTGGTTTAGTGTGGTTTAATGATGTGTGGTATAAGGTAGTGTGGTATAGTGTGGTGTAGTGAAGTGTGGTGTAGTGTAGTGTGCTGTAGTGTAGTGTGTCGTGGTGTTGTGTAGTGTGGTGTAGTGTCGTGTGGTGCGGTGTATTATGTTGTAGTGTAGCGTGGTGTAGTGTAGTGTAGTGTAATGTGGAGTAGGGTGGTGTAGTGTGGTGTGGTGTAGTGTAGGGTGGTGTGGTTTAGTGTACTGTGGTGTGGTGTGCTGTGCTGTTGTTTCGTGTGGTGTAGTGTGGTGTAGTGTGGTGTAGTGTGGTGTAGTGTGGTGTGGTGTGGTGTAGGGTAGTGTAGTGTAGTGTGGCGTAGTGTGGTGTAGTGTAGTGCGCCGTGGTGTATTGTGGTGTAGTGTGGTGTAGTGTGGTGTAGTGTAGTGTGGTATAGTGTGGTGTGCTGTGGTGTGGTGTAGTGTAGTGTGGTGTAGTGTGGTGTGGGGTAGTGTGGTTTAGTGTGGTTTAATGATGTGTGGTATAAGGTAGTGTGGTATAGTGTGGTGTAGTGTAGTGTGGTGTAGTGTAGTGTATTGTAATGTTGTGTGCTGTCGTATCGTGCCGTGTAATGTAGTGTGGTGTAGTGTGATGTAGCGTGATGCAGTTTAGGTTGGTGTAGGTTAGCGCTGTGTGGTGTGGTTTAGTGTGTTGTGGTGTAGTGTAGTGTGGTGTAGTGTGGTGAAGTGTGGTGAAGTGTAGTGTGTTGTGGAGTAGTGAAGTGCGGTGTGGTCTAGTGTAGTGTGGTGTAGTGTGGTGGGGTTTAGTGTGGTGTAATGTGATTTGGTGTAGTTTGGTGTGGTGTAGTGTAGTGTGATGTAGTGTAGTCTGGTGTGTGTATTGTGGTGTGGTGCAGTGTGGTATAGTGTGGTGTAATGTGGTGTAGTGTGGTGTAGTGTGGGGTAGTGTGGTGTATTGTGGTTTGGTGTGGTGTGATGTAGTGTAGTGTAATGTGGTGTGGTGTAGTGTAATATGGTGTAGTGTGGTGTGGTCTAGTTTGGTCTAGTGTAGTGTGGTGTAGTGTAGTCTGGTGTGGTGTATTGTGGTGTAGTGCAGAGTAGTTTAGTGTGGTGTAGTGTAGTGTAATGTGGTGTAGTGTGGTGTCGTGTGGTGTGGTGTGGTGTAATGTAATGTGGTGTAGTGTGGTGCGGTGTAGTGTGGTTTAGTGTGGTGTAGTGTGGTGTAGTATGGGTTTAGTGTGGTGTAGTCTCGAGTAGTGTGGTGTGGTGTAGAGTGACGTAATGTTGTGCGGTGTAGTTTCGTGTAGATTAGTGTGGTGTAGTGTGTTGTGCTCTGGTGTAGTGTAGTGTGGTGTGAAGTGGTTTAGGGTTGTGTGGTGTGGTGTAGTGTGGTGTGGTGTAGTGTGTTGTAAGTTGGTGTGGTGTAGTGAGGTGTAGTGTGGTGTCGTGTAGTGTAGTGTGGTGTAGTGTGCGGGGATGTTGTGTGGTGTAGTGTGGTGTGGTGTAGTATAGTGTTGTATGGTGCGGTGTGGTGCAGTGTAACGTGGTGTAATGTGGTATAGTGTTGTGTTGTATAGTGCGGTTTAATGTGGTGAGGTGTAGTGTGGTGTAGTGCAGTGTAGTGTGCTGTGGTATAATCTGGTGTAGTGTAGTGTGGTGTGGTGTAGTGTGGTGTAGTGTGGTGCAGTGTAGTATGGTGTGGTGTAATGTGGTGTGGTGTTATGTGGTGTGGTAAAGTGTGGTGTTGTGTGGTGTGGTGTAGTTTGGCGTGGTGGGGTGGGGTGTAGTGTGGTGTGCTGTAGCGTGGTGTCGTTTAGTGTTGTGTGGTGTGGTGTGTGGTGGTGTAGTGTGCTGTAGTGTGGTGTAAAGTGGTGTAGTGTGGTATAGTGTAGGGTGGTGTGGGTGGTGTAGTCTGGTGCGGTGTAGTGTTGTGCAGTGTGGTGTGGGATTATGTGGTGTGGTGTAGTATGGTTTTGTGTGGTATAGTGTCGTGTAGTTCAGTGTGAAGTAGTACTGTGTAGTTTGTTGTAGTGTAGTGTGGTGTGGTGTAGTGTGGTGTAGTTTGGTGTGGTGTGGTGTAGTGTGGTGTGGTATAGTCGTGTGTAGTGTAGTGTAGTGTTACGTGGTGTAGTGTAGTCTAGTGCAGCGTGTTGTAGTGTGGTGTGGTGTAGCGTGGTGTAGTGTGGTGTATTGTGGTGAAATGTGGTGTAGTGTAGGGTGGTGCGGGTGGTGTAGTCTGGTACAGTGTAGTGTGGTGTGGTGCGATGTAGGTTAGTGTAGTGTAGTGAGTTGTGGTATAGTGTGGTGTAGTGTGGTGTAGTGTAGTGTGGAATAGTTCGGTGTAGTGTGGTGTGGTGTATGCTGGTGTAGCTTACTGTTGTGTGGTGTGGTATAGTAGTGTAGTGTAGTGTGGTGTAGTGTAGTGTAGTGTAGTGTAGTGTAGTGTAGTGTAGTGTAGTGTAGTGTGGTGTGGTGTAGTGTAGTGTAGTGTAGTGTAGTGTAGTGTAGTGTGGTGTGGTGTAGTGTGGTGTAGTGTGGTGTAGTGTAGTGTGAAGTAATGTGGTGTAGTGTAGTATGGTGTAGTGTGGTGTGGTTTAGTGTAGTGTAGTGTAGTGTAGTGTAGTGTAGTGTAGTTTAGTGTAGTGTAGTGTAGTGTAGTGTAGTGTAGTGTAGTGTAGTGTAGTGTGTTGTGATGTAGTGTAGTTTAGTGAAGTGTGGTGTAGTGTAGCGTAGTGTAGGGTAGTGTAGTGTAGTGTGATGTGGTGTTGTGTGGTGTTGTGTGATGTATTGTGGTGTAGTAGAGTTTGGTGTAGTGTGCTTTGGCGTGGAGTAGTGCGGTGTGGTGTCGTGTAATTTAGTGAAATGTAGAGTGGTGTGGTGTATTGTGGTGTGCTGTGCTGTAGTGTGGTGTGTTGTGGTGTAATGTGGTGTAGTGTAGTGTGGTATGGTGTAGTGTAGTATAGTGTGCTGTCCTGTCCTGTCGTGTCGTGTCGTGTAGTGTAGTGTGGTGTAGTGTGATCAGATATGATGTGGCATGGCGTGGTGTGGTGTGATGTGGTGTGGCGTAGTGTGCTGTAATGTTGTGTACTGTGGTGTAGTGTAGTGTGCTGTGCTGTCCTGTCGTGAGGTGTCGTGTAGTGTAGTGTGGTGTGATGTAGGGTAGTGTGCTATTTTATGGTGTGGTGTAGTGTAGTGTAGTGTGGTGTAGTGTAGTGTAGTGTGGTGTGGTGTAGTGTGGTGTAGTGTGGTGCAATGTGGTGTAGTGTAGTGTGGTGTGTGGTTTGGTGTGGTGTAGTGCGGTGTGCTGTAGTGTAGTTTGGTGTAGTGTTCTGTGATGTGCTGTTGTATAGTGCGGTGTGGTGTCGTGTAATTTGGTGAAATGTAGAATGGTGTGGTGTATTGTGGTGTGCTGTGCTGTACTGTGGTGTGTTGTGGTGTAATGTGGTGTAGTGTAGTGTTGTATGGTGTAGTGTAGTATAGTGTGCTGTGCTGTCCTGTCGTGTCGTGTCGTGTAGTGTAGTGTGGTGTAGTGTGATGTGGTATGGCGTGGTGTGGTGTGATGTGGTGTGGCGTAGTGTGCTGTAGTGTTGTGTAGTGTAGTGTAGTGTAGTGTAGTGTGGTGTGGTGTAGTGTGGTGTAGTGTGGTGTAGTGTGGTGCAATGTGGTGTAGTGTAGCGTGGTGTGTGGTTTGGTGTGGTGTAGTGCGGTGTGCTGTAGTGTAGTTTGGTGTAGTGTGCTGTGATGTGCTGTTGTATAGTGCGGTGTGGTGTCGTGTAATTTGGTGAAATGTAGAGTGGTGTCGTGTATTGTGGTGTGCTGTGCTGTAGTGTGGTGCGTTGTGGTGTAACGTGGTGTAGTGTAGTGTGGTATGGTGTAGTGTAGTATAGTGTGCTGTCCTGTCCTGTCGTGTCGTGTTGTGTCGTGTAGTGTAGTGTGGTGTAGTGTGATGTAGTGTGGTGTGATGTAGTGTTGTGTAGTATTTTGTAGTGTAGCGTGGGGTAGTTTTGTGTAGTGTGGTGTGGTGTAGTGTAAGGTGGTGCGGTGTAATGTATTATCGTGTGGTGTGGTGTAGTGTGGTGTGGAGTGGTGAAGTGTAGGGTGGTGTAGCGTGGTGCAATGTGGTGTAGTGTGGTGTAGTGTGGTGTAGTTTGGTGTAGTGTGGTGTAGTGTTGTGCAGTGTAGTTTGGTATAGGGTAGTGCAGTGTGGTGTGGTTTAGTGTGGTTTAGTGTGGTTTAGTGTGGTGTGGTGTAGTGTAGTGTGGTGTGGCGTAGTGTAGTGTGGTGTAGTGTGGTGGGGTGTAGTGTGGTGTGGTCTAGTTTTGTGCAGTGTGGTGTAATGTGGTGTATTGTGGTGTAGTGTGGTGTAGTGTGTTGTGGTGTAGTGTAGTGTAGTGTGGTGTGGTGTGGTGTGGTCTGGTGTGGTGTAGTGTGGTTTGGTGTGTTGTGGTGTAGTGATGTGTGGTGCGGTGTGCTGTAGTTTGGTGTCTTGTAGTATGGTGTAGTGTACTGTGGTGTGCTGTAGTGTGGTGTTACTATAGTGTGTTTTAGTATGGTGTGGTGTAGTGTACTGTAGCGTAGAGTGGTGTAGTGTGGTGTGGTGTAGTGTAGGGTGGTGTGGTTTAGTGTACTGTGGTGTGGTGTGCTGTGCTGTTTTTTCGTGTGGTGTAGTGTGGTGTAGTGTGGTGTAGTGTGGTGTAGTGTGGTGTGGTGTTGTGTAGTGTGGTATAGTGTGGTGTAGTGTTGTGTGGTGTGGTATAGTGTGGTGTGGTGTAGTATGGTGTAGTGTAGTGTGGTGTAGTGTGGTGTAGTGTGTTGTGGTGTGGTGTAGTGTAGTGTGGTGTGGTGTAGTGTAGTGTGGTCGGGTCTAGTGTAGTGTAGTGGGGTTTAGTGATGTGTGGTGTGGAATGGTGTAGGGTGGTGTAGTGTGGTGTAGTTTTGTGTAGTGTGGTGAGGTGTGGTGTAGTGTGGTGTAGTGTGGTGTAGTGTAGTGTGGCGTGGTATAGTGTAGTGCAGTGTACTGTGGTGTGGTGTAGTGTGGTGTAGTGTGGTGCAGTGTAGTGTGGTGTGGTTTAATGTGGCGTGGTGTGTTGTAGTGTGGTGTGGTTTGGTGTAGTGTGCTGTGCTGTGGTGTGGTGTGGTGTAGTGTAGTGTGGTGTGGTGTAGTGTGGTGTAGTGTGGTGTAGTGTGGTGCAGTGTGGTGTACTGTGGTTTAGTGTGGTGTTGTGTGGGGTAGTGTAGTGTGGTGTAGTGTGATGTAGTTTGTTGTGCTGTTGTGTGGTGTGGTTTAGTGTAGTGTAGTGTAGTGTGGTGTAGTGTGGTGTGGTGTGGTGTAGTGTGGTGTAGTGATCTGTGGTGTAGCGTAGTCTAGTATAGTGTGGTGTAGTGTGGTGTAGTGTGATGTAGTGTGTTGTGATGTAGTGTGGTGTAGTATAGTGTAGTGTAGTGTAATGTAGTGTGCTGTAGTGTGTTGTAGTTTGGTGTGGTTTGGTGTGGTGTAGTATATTGTAATGTAGTGTGGTGTAGTTTAGTGTGGTGTAGAATGGTGTGGTGTAGTATAGTGTAGTGTGGTGTGCTGTAGCGTGGTGTAGTTTAGTGTTGTGTGGTGTGGTGTAGCGTGGTGTGGTATAGTCGGGTGTAGTGTAGCGTGGTGTAGTGTAGTGTAGTGCAGCGTGGTGTAGTGTGGTGTGGTGTAGCGTGGTGTAGTGTGGTGTAGTGTGGTGTAATGTGGTGTAGTGTAGGGTGGTGCGGGTGGTGTATTCTGGTGCAGTGTGGTGTGGTGTGGTATAGTGTGGTGTAGTGTGGTGTAGTGTAGTGTGGTGCGCTATGGTGTAGTGTGGTATGGACTGGTGTAGTGATTTGTAGTGTGGTGTGGTATAGTGTGGTTTAGTGAAGTATGGTGTAGGGTAGTGTGGTATATTATGGTGTAGTGTAGTTTGGTGTAGTGTGCTGGTGTTTAGTGCGGAGTAATGCGGTGTAGTGTAGAGTGTTGTAGTGTAGTGTGGTGTAGTGTAGTGTAGTATGATGTAGTGTACAGTTTGTAGTGTAGTGTAGTGTAGTGTAGTGTGGTGTAGTGTGGTGTAATGTGGTTTAGTGAACTCTGGTGTAGTGTAGTGTGGTGTAGTGTGGTGTAGCGTGGTGTAATGTGGTGTGGTGTAGTTTGATATATAGTGGTGTCGTATAGTATGGTGTAGTGTGGTGTGGTATAGTGTGGTGTAGTGTAGTGTAGTGTGGTGTGCTGTAGTGTGGTGTGCTATAGTGTGTTGTAGTACGGTGTGGTGTAGCGTAGTGTAGAATGGTGTAGTGTAGTGTGGTGTAGTGTGGTGTGGAATAATTCGGTGTAGTGTGGTGTGGTGTATGATGGTGTAGCTTACTGTTGTGTGGTGTGGTATTGTAGGGTAGTGTAGTGTAGTGTAGTGTAGTGTAGTGTAGTGTAGTGTAGTGTAGTGTAGTGTGGTGTGGTGTAGTGTGGTGTAGTGTGGTGTAGTGTGAAGTAATGTGGTGTAGTGTAGTATGGTGTAGTGTGGTATGATTTAGTGTAGTGTAGTGTAGTGTACTGTACTGTAGTGTAGTGTAGTGTAGTGTAATGTGATGTGGTGTAGTGTGGTGTTGTGTGATGTAATGTGGTGTAGTGTAGTTTGGTGTAGTGTGCTTTGGCGTGGAGTAGTGCGGTGTGGTGTCGTGTAATTTAGTGAAATGTAGAGTGGTGTGCTGTGCTGTAGTGTGGTGTGTTGTGGTGCAATGTGGTGTAGTGTAGTGTGGTATGGTGTAGTGTAGGATAGTGTGCTGTGCTGTCCTGGCGTGTCGTGTCGTGTAGTGTAGTGTGGTGTAGTGTGATCTAGTATGATGTGGTATGGCGTGCTGTGGTGTGATGTGGTGTGGCGTAGTGTGCTGTAGTGTTGTGTAGTGTGGTGTAGTGTAGTGTGCTGTGCTGTCCTGTCGTGAGGTGTCGTGTAGTGTAGTGTGGTGTAGTGTGATGTAGTGTGATGTAGGTAGCGTGCTATTTTATGGTGTAGTGTAGTGTAGTGTAGTATGGTGTAGTGTAGTGTAGTGTAGTGTGGCGTGGTGTAGTGTGGTGCAATGTGGTGTAGTGTAGTGTGGTGTGGGGTTTGGTGTGGTGCAGTGCGGTGTGCTGTAGTGTAGTTTGGTGTAGTGTGCTGTGATGTGTTGTTGTATAGTGCGGTGTGGTGTCGTGTAATTTGGTGAAATGTAGAGTGCTGTCGTGTATTGTGGTGTGCTGTGGGTAGTGTGGTGTGTTATGGTGTAATGTGGTGTAGTGTAGTGTGGTATGGTGTAGTGTAGTGTAGTGTGCTGTGCTGTCCTGTCGTGTCGTTTCGTGTAGTGTAGTGTGGTGTGGTGTAGTGTGGTATGGCGTGGAGTAGTGCGGTGTGGTGTCGTGTAATTTGGTGAAATGTAGAATGGTGTGGTGTATTGTGGTGTGCTGTGCTGTACTGTGGTGTGTTGTGGTGTAATGTGGTGTAGTGTAGTGTTGTATGGTGTAGCGTAGTGTAGTGTGCTGTGCTGTCCTGTCGTGTCGTTTCGTGTAGTGTAGTGTGGTGTAGTGTGATGTAGTGTGATGTGGTATGGCGTGGTGTGGTGTGATGTGGTGTGGCGTAGTGTGCTGTAGTGTTGTGTAGGGTAGTGTGCTATTTTGTGGTGTAGTGTGGTGTAGTGTGGTGTAGTGTAGTGTGGTGTAGTGTGGTGTAGTGTGGTGTTGTCTAGTGTGGTGTGGTGTAGTGTAGTGTGGTCTAGTGTGGTGTGGTTTAGTGTGGTGAAGTGTAGTGTGGTGTGGAGTAGTGTGGTGCAGTGTGGTGTAGTGTGGTGTGATGCAGTGTGGTTTAGTATGTTGTAGTGTAGCGTGTGGTAGTGTGGTGTAGTGCGGTGTGGTGTATTGTAAGGTGGTGCGGTGTAATGTATTATCGTGTGGTGTGGTGTGGGTGGTGTAGCGTGGTGTAATGTGGTGTAGTGTGGTGTAGTGTGGTGTAGTTTGGTGTAGTGTGGTGTAGTTTTGTGTAGTGTAGTTTGGTATAGGGTAGTGCAATGTGGTGTGGTTTAGTGTGGTTTAGTGTGGTTTAGTGTAGTGTCGTGTGGTGTGGTATGGTGTGGGTTGGTGTAGTGTAGTGTTGTGTAGTGTGGTGTGGGGTAGTGTGGTGTAGTGTGGTTTAGTGATGTGTGGTGTGGAATGGTGTAGGGTGGTGTAGTGTGTTGTAGTTTTGTGTAGTGTGGTGAGGTGTGGTGTAGTGTGGTGTAGTGTGGTGTAGTGTAGTGTGGCGTGGTATAGTGTAGTGCAGTGTACTGTGGTGTGGTGTAGTGTGGTGTAGTGTGGTGCAGTGTAGTGTGGTGTGGTTTAATGTGGCGTGGTGTGTTGTAGTGTGGTGTGGTTTGGTGTAGTGTGCTGTGCTGTGGTGTGGTGTGGTGTAGTGTAGTGTGGTGTGATGTAGTGTGGTGCAGTGTGGTGTAGTGTGGTGCAGTGTGGTGTACTGTGGTTTAGTGTGGTGTTGTGTGGGGTAGTGTAGTGTGGTGTAGTGTGATGTAGTTTGTTGTGCTGTTGTGTGGTGTGGTTTAGTGTAGTGTAGTGTAGTGTGGTGTAATTTGGTGTTGTTTGGTGTGGTGTAGTGTAATATGGTGTAATGTGTTGTGGTGTAGTGTGGTGTAGTGTGGTGCAGTGTGGTGTACTGTGGTGTAGTGTGGTGTAGTGTGGGGTAGTGTAGTGTGGTGTAGTGTGATGTAATGTTGTGTTGTGTAGTGTGTTGTGGTGGGGTGTAGTGTGGTGTAGTTTGTTGTGCTGTCGTGTAGTGTGGTGTAGTGAACTGTGGTGTAGCGTAGTCTAGTATAGTGTTGTGTAGTGTGGTGTAGTGTAGTGTGATGTAGTGTGGTGTAGTATTGTGTAGTGTAGTGTAATGTAGTGTGTTGTAGTGTGTTGTAGTTTGGTGTGGTTTGGTGTGGTGTAGTGTATTGTAATGTAGTGTGGTGTAGTTTATTGTGGTGTAGTGTGGTGTGGTATAGTGCGGTGTAGTGTTCTGTAATGTAGTGTAGTGTGGTATTTTATAGTGTGGTGTGGTGTAATGTAGTGTGCTGTAGTGTGGTGCGGTGTGGTATGGGGTAGTGTGGTGTAGAATGGTGTGGTGTAGTATAGTGTAGTGTAGTGTAATGTAGCGGAAGCGTGGTGTAGTGTAGTGTAGTGCAGCGTGGTGTAGTGTGGTGTGGTGTAGCGTGGTGTAGTGTGGTGTGGTGTAGTGTGATGTGGTGTAGTGTAGGGTGGTGCGGGTGGTGTAGTCTGGTGCAGTGTGGTGTGTTGTGGTGTAGTGTTGTGTAGTGTGGTGTGGTGTAAGGTGGTGTAGCTTACTGTTGTGTGGTGTGGTATAGTAGTGTAGTGTAGTGTAGTGTAGTGTAGTGTAGTGTAGTGTAGTGTAGTGTAGTGTAGTGTAGTGTGGTGTAGTGTGGTGTACTGTGAAATAATGTGGTGTAGTGTGGTATGGTGTAGTGTGGTGTGGTTTAGTGTAGTGTAATGTACTGTACTGTAGTGTAGTGTAGCGTAGTGTAGTGTAGTGTAGTGTAGTGTAGAGTGGTGTAGTGTAGTGTGTTGTGATGTAGTGTAGTGTAGTGAAGTGTAGTGTAGTGTAGTGTAGTGTAGTGTAGTGTAGTGTAGTGTAGTGTAGTGTAGTGTAGTGTAGTGTAGTGTAGTGTAATGTGGTGTAGTGTGGTATTGTGTGATGTAATGTGGTAGTTTGGTGTAGTGTGCTTTGGCGTGGAGTAGTGCGGTGTGGTGTCGTGTAATTTAGTGAAATGTAGAGTGGTGTGGTGTAGTGTAGTTTGGTGTAGTGTGCTTTGGCGTGGAGTAGTGCGGTGTGGTGTCGTGTAATTTAGTGAAATGTAGAGTGGTGTGGTGTGGTGTATTGTGGTGTGCTGTGCTGTAGTGTGGTGTGTTGTGGTGCAATGTGGTGTAGTGTAGTGTTGTATGGTGTAGTGTAGTATAGTGTGCTGTGCTGTCCTGGCGTGTCGTGTCGTGTAGTGTAGTGTGGTGTAGTGTAGTGTAGTGTAGTGTGGTGTGGTGTAGTGTGGTGTAGTGTGGTGCAATGTGGTGTAGTGTAGTGTGGTGTGTGGTTTGGTGTGGTGTAGTGCGGTGTGCTGTAGTGTAGTTTGGTGTAGTGTCCTGTGATGTGCTGTTGTATAGTGCGGTGTGGTGTCGTGTAATTTGGTGAAATGTAGAGTGGTGTCGTGTATTGTGGTGTGCTGTGGGTAGTGTGGTGTGTTGTGGTGTGATGTGGTGTAGTGTAGTGTGGTATGGTGTAGTGTAGTGTGCTGTGCTGTCCTGTCGTGTCGTTTCGTGTAGTGTAGTGTGGTGTGGTGTGATGTAGTGTGATGTGGTATGGCGTGGTGTGGTGTGATGTGGTGTGGCGTAGTGTGCTGTAGTGTTGTGTAGGGTAGTGCGCTATTTTGTGGTGTAGTGTGGTGTAGTGTAGTGTGGTGTAATGTGGTGTAGTATGGTGTTGTCTAGTTTGGTTTAGTGTGGTGTAGTGTAGTGTGGTCTAGTATGGTGTGGTTTAGTGTGGTGAAGTGTAGTGTGGTGCATTGTGGTGTAGTGTGGTGTGATGTAGTGTGCTGTAGTATTTTGTAGTGTTGCGTGGGGTAGTGTGGTGTAGTGCGGTGTGGTGTAGTGTAAGGTGGTGCGGTGTAATGTATTATCGTGTGGTATGGAGTGGTGAAGTGTAGGGTGGTGTAGCGTGGTGTAATGTGGTGTAGTGTGGTGTAGTGTGGTGTAGTTTGGTGTAGTGTGGTGTAGTATTGTGCAGTGTAGTTTGGTATAAGGTAGTGCAGTGTGGTGTGGTTTAGTGTGGTTTAGTGTGGTGTGGTGTAGTGTAGTGTGGTGTAGAGTGGTGTGGCGTGGTGTAGTGTAGTATGGTGTGGCGTAGTGTAGTGTGGTGTAGTGTGGTGGGGTGTAGTGTGGTGTGGTGTAGTTTTGTGTAGTGTGGTGTAATGTGGTGTATTGTGTTGTAGTGTGGTGTGGTTGGTGGAGTGAAGTGTGGTGTGGTGTGCTGTTGTTTCGTGTGGTGTAGTGTGGTGTAGTGTGGTGTAGTGTGGTGTGGTGTTGTGTAGTGTGGTATAGTGTGGTGTAGTCTTGTGTGGTGTGGTATAGTGTGGTGTGGTGTGGTGTAGTATGGTGTAGTGTAGTGTGGTGTAGTGTGGTGTAGTGTGTTGTGGTGTGGTGCGGTGCAGTGTTGTGTAGGGTGGTGTGGTGTGGTGTAGTGTAGTGTGGTGTGGTGTAGTGTAGTGTGGTGTGGTCTAGTGTGGTGTAGTGTGGTGCAGTGTAGGTTGGTGTTGGGTAAATTCACTGTGGTATGGTTTACTATGGCCTAGTGTGTTGTGGTGTAGTGTTGTGTGGTGAAGTGTAGTGTGGTGTGGAGTAGTGTATTGCGGTGTGGTCTAGTGTAGTGTGTTGTAGAGTTGTGGGGTTTAGTGTAGTGTCGTGTGGTGTGGTATAGTGTGGGTTTGTGTAGTGTAGTGTGGTGTAGTGTGGTGTGGGGTAGTGTGGTGTAGTGTGGTTTAGTAATGTGTGGTGTGGAATGGTGTAGGGTGGTGTAGTGTGGTGTAGTTTTGTGTAGTGTGGTGAGGTGTGGTGTAGTGGGGTGTAGTGTGGTGTGGTGTAGTGTAGTGTGGTGTGGTATAGTGTAGTGCAGTGTACTGTGGTGTGGTTGAATGTGGTGTGGTGTGGTGTAGTGTGGTGTGGTTTGGTGTAGTGTGCTGTGCTGTGGTGTGGTGTAGTGTAGTGTAGTGTAGTGTGGTGTAGTGTGGTGTAGCGTGGTGTAGTGTGTCGTAGTTTGGTGTGGTTTTGTGTGGTGTAGTGTAATGTGGTGTAATGTGTTGTGGTGTAGTGTGGTGTAATGTGGTGTAGTGTGGTGTAGTGTGGTGTACTGTGGTGTAGTGTGGTGTAGTGTGCGGTAGTGTAGTGTGGTGTAGTGTGATGTAATGTTGTGTGGTGTAGTGTGGTGTGGTGTAGTGTGGTGTGGTGTAGTTTGTTGTGCTGTCGTGTGGTGTGGTTTAGTGTAGTGTAGTGTAATGTGGTGTAGTGTGGTGTGGTGTAGTGTGGTGTAGTGAACTGTGGTGTAGTGTAGTCTAGTATAGTGTGGTGTAGTGTGGTGTAGTGTGATGTAGTGTGGTGTGATGTAGTGTGGTGTAGTATGGTGTAGTGTAATGTAGTGTGCTGTAGTGTGTTGTAGTTTGGTGTGGTTTGGTGTGTGTGATGTAGTGTATTGTAATGTAGTGTGGTGTAGTTTAGTGTGGTGTAGTGTGGTGTGGTGTAGTGCGGTGTAGTGTTGTGTGGTATGATGTAGTGTGGTGTGGAGTGATATAGGGTGGTGCAGTGTGGTGTGATGTGGTGTAGTGTGGTGTAATTTAGTGTAGTGTGGTGTGGTATAGTGCGGTGTAGTGTAGTGTGGTGTAGTGTGGTGTAGTGTGGGGTAGTGTCGTGTGGTGTGTTGTAGAGTGGTGTGGTGTGGAGTAGTGTAGTGTGGTGTCGCGTAGTGTAGTATGGTGTAGTGTGGTGGGGTGTAGTGTGCTGTGGTGTATTGTGGTGTATTGTGGTGTAGTGTAGTGTAGTGTGGTATTTTATAGTGTGGTGTGGTGTAGTGTAGTGTGCTTTAGTGTGGTGTAGTGTGGTATGGGGTAGTGTGTTGTAGAATGATGTGGTGTGATGTAGTGTGGTGTAGTATAGTGTAGTGTGGTGTGGTGTGGTCTGGTGTGGTGTAGTGTGGTGTGGTTCGGTGTTGTGTAGTGTGGTGTAGTGTGGTGTAGTCGGGTAGGCTGTAGTGTAGTGTGGTGTAGTGTAGTGTGGTATGGAGTGGTGTAGTATTGTGTAGTGTGGTGTGGTATAGTGTAGTCTATTGAAGTGTGGTGTAGGGTAGTGTAGTGTGGTGTAGCGTGATGTAGTGTGATGTGGTGTGGCGTAGTGTGGTGCAGGTTGGTGTGGTGTGGTGTAGTATGCTGTAGTGTGGTGCAGTGTAGGTTGGTGTAGGGTAGTGCAGTGTGGTGTGGTATAGTGTGGTGTAGTGTGTTGTGGCGTAGTGTGGTTTAGTGTGGTGAAGTGTAGTGTGGTGGGGAGCAGTGAAGTGCGGTGTGGTCTAGTGTAGTGTGGTATATTTTGGTGGGGTTTAGTGTGGTGTAATGTGGTGTGGTGTAGTTTGGTGTTGTTTAGTGTAGTGTGCTGTTGTGTAGTCTTATGTGGTGCATCGTGGTGTGGTATAGTGTAGTGTAAGGTGGTGTGGTGTAGTGTGGTGTAATGTGGTGTGATGTAGTGTGGTGTAGTGTGGTGTCGGGTAGTGTGCTATTTTGTGGTGTAGTGTGGTGTAGTGTAGTGTGGTGTAGTATGGTGTAGTGTTGTGTGGTGTAGTGTAGTGTGGTGTGGTATAGTGTGGTGTAGTGTAGTATGGTATAGTGTGGTGTGGTGTAGTATGGTGTAGTATAGTGTGGTGTGGTGTGGTGTGGTGTGGTGTGGTGTAGTATGGTGTAGTGTAGTGTGCTGTAGTGTGGTGTAGTGTGTTGTGGTGTGGTGCGGTGTAGTGTTGTGTAGGGTGGTGTGGTGTGGTGTAGTGTAGTGTGCTGTGGTGTAGTGTAGTGTGGTGTGGTCTAGTGTGGTGTAGTGTGGTGCAGTGTAGGTTGGTGTTGGGTAAATTCAGTGTGGTATGGTTTAGTATGGTGTAGTGTGTTGTGGTGTAGTGTTGTGTGGTGAAGTGTAGTGTGGTGTGGAGTAGTGTATTGCAGTGTGGTCTAGTGTAGTGTGGTGTAGAGTTGTGGGGTTTAGTGTAGTGTCGTGTGGTGTGGTATAGTGTGGGTTGGTGTAGTGTAGTGTGGTGTAGTGTGGTGTGGGGTAGTGTGGTGTAGTGTGGTTTAGTAATGTATGGTGTGGGGTGGTGTAGTGTGGTGTAGTTTTGTGTAGTTTGGTGAGGTGTAGTGTGGTGTAGCGTGGTGTAGTGTGTTGTAGTTTGGTGTGGTTTTGTGTGGTGTAGTGTAATGTGGTGTAATGTGTAATGTGTTGTGGTGTAGTGTGGTGTAATGTTGTGTAGTGTGGTGTAGTGTGGTGTACTGTGGTGTAGTGTGGTGTAGTGTGCGGTAGTGTAGTGTGGTGTAGTGTGATGTAATGTTGTGTGGTGTAGTGTGGTGTGGTGTAGTGTGGTGTGGTGTCGTTTGTTGTGCTGTCGTGTGGTGTGGTTTAGTGTAGTGTAGTGTGGTGTAGTGTGGTGTGGTGTGGTGTAGTGTGGTGTAGTGTGATGTAGTGTGGTGTGATGTAGTGTGGAGTAGTATGGTGTAGTGTAGCGTAATGTAGTGTGCTGTAGTGTGTTGTAGTATGGTGTGGTTTGGTGTGGTGTAGTGTATTGTAATGTAGTGTGGTCTAGTTTAGTGTGGTGTAGTGTGGTGTGGTGTAGTGCGGTGTAGTGTTGTGTGGTATGATGTAGTGTGGTGTGGAGTGATATAGGGTGGTGCAGTGTGGTGTCATGTGGTGTAGTGTGGTGTAATTAGTGTAGTGTGGTGTGGTATAGTGCGGTGTAGTGTAGTGTGGTGTAGTGTGGTGTAGTGTGGGTTAGTGTCGTGTGGTGTGGTGTAGAGTGGTGTGGTGTGGAGTAGTGTAGTGTGGTGTCGCGTAGTGTAGTATGGTGTAGTGTGGTGGGGTGTAGTGTGCTGTGGTGTATTGTGGTGTATTGTGGTGTAGTGTAGTGTAGTGTGGTATTTTATAGTGTGGTGTAGTGTAGTGTGCTTTAGTGTGGTGTAGTGTGGTATGGGGTAGTGTGGTGTAAAATGGTGTGGTGTGATGCAGTGTGGTGTAGTATAGTGTAGTGTGGTGTGGTGTGGTCTGGTGTGGTGTAGTGTGGTGTGGTTCGGTGTTGTGTGTTGTGGTGAAGTCGGGTGTGCTGTAGTGTAGTGTGGTGTAGTGTAGTGTAGTATGGAGTGGTGTAGTATTGTGTAGTGTGGTGTGGTATAGTGTAGTCTATTGAAGTGTGGTGTAGGTTAGTGTAGTGTGGTGTAGCGTGATGTAGTGTGATGTGATGTGGCGTAGTGTGGTGCAGGTTGGTGTGGTGTGGTGTAGTATGCTGTAGTGTGGTGCAGTGTAGGTTGGTGTAGGGTAGTGAAGTGTGGTGTGGTTTAGTGTGGTGAAGTGTAGTGTGGTGGGGAGCAGTGAAGTGCGGTGTGGTCTAGTGTAGTGTGGTATAGTTTGGTGGGGTTAAGTGTGGTGTAATGTGGTGTGGTGTAGTTTGGTGTGGTGTAGTTTGGTGTTTAGTGTAGTGTGCTGTTGTGTAGTCTTATGTGGTGCATCGTGGTGTGGTATAGTGTAGTGTAAGGTGGTGTGGTGTAGTGTGGTGTAGTGTGGTGTGATGTAGTGTGGTGTAGTGTGGTGTCGGGTAGTGTGCTATTTTGTGGTGTAATGTGGTGTAGTGTAGTGTGGTGTAGTATGGTGTAGTGTTGTGTGGTGTAGTGTAGTGTGGTGTGGTATAGTGTGGTGTAGTGTAGTATGGTATAGTGTGGTGTGGTTTTCTGTTGTGTGGTGTGGTGTGATGTCGGGTAGTGTGGTGTAGTGTGGTGAGGTGTAGTGTGGTGCTGTGTGGTGTGGTGTAGTGAACTGTGGTGTAGCGTAGTCTAGTATAGTGTGGTGTAGTGTGGTGTAGTGTGGTGTAGTGTGATCTAGTGCTGTGTGATGTAGTGTGGTGTAGTATGGTGTAGTGTAGTGTAATGTAGTGTGCTGTAGTGTGTTGTAGTTTGGTGTGGTTTGGTGTGGTGTAGTGTATTGTAATGTAGTGTGGTGTTGTTTTTAGTGTGGTGTAGTGTGGTGTGGTATAGTGCGGTGTTGTGTTGTGTGGTATGATGTAGTGTGGTGTGGAGTGAAATATGGTGGTGCAGTGTGGTGTGATGTGGTGTAGTGTGGTGTAATTTAGTGTAGTGTGGTGTGGTATAGTGCGATGTAGTGTAGTGTGGTATAGTGTGGTGTAGTGTGGGGTAGTGTAGTGTGGTGTGGTGTAGTGTAGTATGGGGTAGTGTGGTGTAGAATGGTGTGGTGTGATGTAGTGTGGTGTAATATAGTGTAGTGTGGTGTGGTGTGGTCTGGTGTGGTGTAGTGTGGTGTGGTGTGGTTTGGTGTTGTGTGTTGTGGTGTAGTGTGGTGTAGTCGGGTGTGCTGTAGTGTAGTGTAGTGTAGTGTGGTGTAGTGTAGTGTGGTATGGAGTGGTGTAGTATTGTGTAGTGTGGTGTGGTATAGTGTAGTTTATTGAAGTGTGGTGTAGGGTAGTGTAGTGTGGTGTAGCGTGATGTAGTGTGATGTGGTGTGGCGTAGTGTGGTGCAGGTTGGTGTGGTGTGGTGTAGTATGCTGTAGTGTGGTGCAGTGTAGGTTGGTGTAGGGTAGTGCAGTGTGGTGTGGTATAGTGTGGTGTAGTGTGTTGTGGCGTAGTGTGGTTTAGTGTGGTGAAGTGTAGTGTGGTGGGGAGCAGTGAAGTGCGGTGTGGTCTAGTGTAGTGTGGTATATTTTGGTGGGGTTTAGTGTGGTGTAATGTGGAGTGGTGTAGTTTGGTGTAGTGTAGTGTAGTGTGCTGTTGTGTAGTCTTATGTGGTGCATTGTGGTGTGGTATAGTGTAGTGTAAGGTGGTGTGGTGTAGTGTAGTGTAGTGTGGTGTGATGTAGTGTGGTGTAGTGTGGTGTCGGGTAGTATGCTATTTTGTCGTGTAGTGTAGTGTGGTGTAGTGTAGTGTGGTGTAGTATGGTGTAGTGTTGTGTGGTGTAGTGTAGTGTGCTGTGGTATAGTGTGGTGTAGTGTAGTATGGTATAGTGTGGTGTGGTGTTATATAGTGTGGTGTGGTGTGATGTCGGGTAGTGTGGTGTAGTGTGGTGAAGTGTAGTGTGGTGCTGTGTGGTGTGGTGTAGTGTGTTGTGCTGAGGTGTGGTGTAGTGTAGTGTGAAGTGGTGTGGTGAAGTTTGGTGTAGTGTGGTGTGGTGTAGTGTGGTGTAGTGTGATGTAGTGTAGTTTAGTGATGTGATGTAGTGTAGTTTAGTGTGGTGAGGCGTAGTGTAGTGTAGTGTAGCGTGGTGTATTGTAGTGTGGTGTGGAGTGGTGTAGGGTGTTGGAGTGTGGTGTGGTGTATCGTGGTGTGATGGATTGTAGTGTCGTGTGCTTTGGTTTACTGTAGTGTGGTGTAGGGTGGTGTGGTGTCGTGTGGTGTGATGTGGTGTGGTGTAATTTCGTGTGGTGTAGACTGGTGTAGTGTAGTGTGGTGTGGTGTAATGTGGTGTAGTCTGGTGTAGTATGGTGTAGTGTGGTGTAGCATGATATAGGGTGCTGTGGTGTAATGTAGTGTGGTCTAGTGTAGTGTGTTGTATTACGGTGTAGTGTGGTGTCGTGTAGTGTGGTGGCGTGTGGTGTGGTGTAATGTGGTGTAGTTTGGTGTGGTGTGGTGTGGTGTAGTGTGGTGTAGTGTTGTGCAGTGTAGTGCAGTGTGGTGTAGTGTGGTGTAGTTTGGTGTGGTGTGGTGTAGTGTGGTGTGGTGTAAGGTGGTGTAGTGTTGTATGGTGTGGTAATGTGTGGTGTGGTCTCGGGTTGTGCAGTGTAGTGTGGTTTATTGTGCTGTTGTGTGGTGTGGTGTAGTGTGGTGTAGTGAACTGTGGTGTAGTGTAGTGTGGTGTAGTGTGGTGTAGTCTGGTGTAGTGTGGTGTGGTGTGGTGTGATGTGGTGTAGTGTGGTGTAGTGTGGTCTAGTGTGATATAGTGTAGTGTGGCGGAGTGTTGTGTAGGGCCGGATAGTGTGGTGTGGTCTGGCTTCGTGTAGTGTGGTGTGGTGAAGTGTAGTGTGGTGTGGTGTATTGTGGTGTAGTGTTGTGTGGTGTCGTGTGGTGTAGTACGGTGTACTGTGGTGTTGTGTGGGGTGATTTAGTGTATTGTAATGTTGTGTGGTGTAGTCTGGTGTAATGTAGTGTGGTGTAGTATGGTGTAGTGTGGTGTAGTATGGTATAGTGTAGTGTAGAGTGGTGTGGTGTGGTGTAGATCAGTGTGGTGTTGTGTGGTCTGGTGTGGTGTGGTGTCGTGTGGTGTGATGTGGTGTGGTGTAATTTCGTGTGGTGTAGACTGGTGTAGTGTAGTGTGGTGTGGTGTAATGTGGTGTAGTCTGGTGTAGTATGGTGTAGTGTGGTGTAGCATGGTGTAGGGTGCTGTGGTGTAATGTAGTGTGGTCTAGTGTAGTGTGTTGTATTACGGTGTAGTGTGGTGTCGTGTAGTGTGGTGGCGTGTGGTGTGGTGTAATGTGGTGTAGTTTGGTGTGGTGTGGTGTGGTGTAGTGTGGTGTAGTGTTGTGCAGTGTAGTGCAGTGTGGTGTAGTGTGGTGTAGTTTGGTGTGGTGTGGTGTAGTGTGGTGTGGTGTAAGGTGGTGTAGTGTTGTATGGTGTGGTAATGTGTGGTGTGGTCTCGGGTTGTGCAGTGTAGTGTGGTTTAGTGTGCTGTTGTGTGGTGTGGTGTAGTGTGGTGTAGTGAACTGTGGTGTAGTGTAGTGTGGTGTAGTTTGGTGTAGTGTGGTGTAGTGTGGTGTGGTGTGGTGTGATGTGGTGTAGTGTGGTGTAGTGTGGTCTAGTGTGATATAGTGTAGTGTGGCGGAGTGTTGTGTAGTTTGGTGTAGGGCCGGATAGTGTGGTGTGGTCTGGCTTCGTGTAGTGTGGTGTGGTGAAGTGTAGTGTGGTGTGGTGTATTGTGGTGTAGTGTTGTGTGGTGTCGTGTGGTGTAGTACGGTGTACTGTGGTGTTGTGTGGGGTGATTTGGTGTATTGTAATGTTGTGTGGTGTAGTCTGGTGTAATGTAGTGTGGTGTAGTATGGTGTAGTGTGGTGTAGTATGGTATAGTGTAGTGTAGAGTGGTGTGGTGTGGTGTAGATCAGTGTGGTGTTGTGTGGTCTGGTGTAGTGTGGTGTCGTGTAATGTGGTGTATTGTGGTGTGGTTTGGTTTAGTGTAGTGTAATGTGGTGTGATTTCGTGTGGTGTAGTCTGGTGTGGTTTAGTGTGGTGTAGTGTGGTGTAGTGTGGTGCAGTGATGTGTGGTGTGGTTTAGAGTTGTGTGGTGTGGTATGGTGTGGTATGGGGTGCAGTTGTGTGGAGTAGTGTAGTGTAATGTATTGTTGTATGGTGTGGTGTGGTGTGGTTTACTATGGCGTAGAGTGGTGTTTTGTAGTGTGGTGTGGTTTAGTGTGGTGTAGTATGGTCTGGTGTAGTGTAGTGTGGTGTAGTGTGGTGACTAGTGGTGTGGTATTGGTGGTTTGGTGTAGTGTGGTGTGGTATAGTGTAGTTTAGTGTAGTGGGGTGCGGTTAGATATACTATATATAGCCACAGACAGACACTACAATATATAGTGACAGACACCACTCGAAGCTGCACTACATCATACCACACCACACCAGACTCCAATACACCACACAACACTAAACAACACTACACCACGCCACACTACTCTATTCTATCTCACACCACACCACACTACACTACACCACACTACATCACACTACAATATACTACAGTACACTAAACTACACTACACTACACCACACTAGACATCACTACAGCACACCACACTACACCACACTACACCACACTACACCACCCCACATCATACCAGACTAAACTGCACTATACTACACTACACCACACTATACCACAATACCTTACACCACACTTCACTAAACCACACTATACTACACCACACTACACAACACTACAACACACCACACCACACTACACCACACTACACCACAGTATACAATACCACACTACACTACGCCACACCACACTACACCAAACCAAACTACACCACACAACACCACACTAAACTACACCACACCACGCTACACCACACCACGCAACACTGCACCACACCACCCTACACCACACTACACCACACCAACGTACACAACAGCAAAACCACACTACACTACACCACACCTCACTACACTACACTAAACCACACCACCCCTCACCATACCAAACTACACCAACCTACACCTACTACACCACTCCACATCACACCGAACTAAACCACGCTACACCACACTACACTAAACTACACCACACTACACCACACGACACTACACCACACTAGACCACACCAAAATAAAACACACTACTCCACACCATCCTACACCACACGACACCACACGACACCACAACACACTACACTACACGACACTACACTACACACACTACACCTCACCACGCCACACTACACTACACGACACCATACTACACCACACTACATCACACTATACCACACTATATATAGTAGTGTATGTCTGTCACTATATATAGTAGTGTCTGTCTGTCACTATATATAGTAGTGTCTGTCTGTCACTATATATAGTAGTGTCTGTCTGTCACTATATATATAGTAGTGTCTGTCTGTCACTATATATAGTAGTGTCTGTCTGTCACTATATATAGTAGTGTCTGTCTGTGACTATATATATAGTAGTGTCTGTCTGTCACTATATATAGTAGTGTCTGCCTGTCACTATATATATATAATAGTGTCTGTCTGTCACTATATATAGTAGTGTCTGTATGTCACTATATATAGTAGTGTATGTCTGTCACTATATAAAGTAGTGTCTGTCTGTCACTATATATAGTATTGTCTGTCTGTCAATATATATAGTAGTGTTTGTCTGTCACTATATATAGTAATGTCTGTCTGTCAATATATATAGTAGTGTCTGTCTGTCACTATATATATTGTACCGTCTCTCTATGACTATATATATAGTAGTCTGTCTGTCACTATATATGAAGTAGCGTCTGTCTGTCACTATATAAAGTAGTGTCTGTATGTCACTATATAAAGTAGCGTCTGTCTGTGACTATATATAGTAGTGTCTGTCTGTCACTATATATAATACTGTTTATCTGTCACTATATATATATATATTTGTGTATGTCTGTAACTATATATAGTAGTGTCTGTATATGAATATATATAGAGTAGTGTATATCTGTGGAAATATAGAGTAGTGTCTGTCTGTGACTATATATAGTAGTGTCTGTCTGTCACTATATATAGTAGTGTCTGTATGTCAATATATACAGTAGTGTCTGGCTGTCAATATATATAGTAGTGTCTGTCTGTAAATATATATAGTAGTGTCTGTCTGTCACTATATATGGTAGTGTCTGTCTGTCACTATATATGGTAGTGTCTGTCTGTCACTGTATATAGTAGTGTCTGTCTGTCACTATATATATATTAGTGACTGTCTGTCAACGTATATAGTAGTGTCTGTCTGTCACTCTATATAGTAGTGTTTGTCTGTGACTATATATAGTAGTGTATGTCAGTATATATAGTAGAGTCTGTCTGTCACTATATATAGTAGTGTCTGACTGTGACTATATATATAGTAATGCCTGTCTGTCACTATATATAGTAGTGCCTGTCTATCACAATATATAGTAGTGTCTGTCTGACACTATATATATAGTACTGTCTGTCTGTCACTATATATAGTAGTGTCTCTCTGTCACCATATATAGTAGTGTCTGACAGTGACTATATATAGTATTGTCTGTCTGTGACTATATATAGTAGTGTCTGTCTGTCACTATATATAGTAGTGACTGTCTGTCACCGTATATAGTAGTGTATGTATGTCTGTCACTCTATATAGTAGTGTCTGTCGGTCACTATATATAGTAGTGTATGTCACTATATATGGTAGTTGATGTCTGTCAGTATATATAGTAGTGTCTGTCTGTCACTATATATATTAGTAACTGTCTCTCACTATATATATATAAGTGTCTGTCTGTCACTATATATAGTAGTGTTTGTCTGTCACTCTATATAGTGTTTGTCTGTCACTATATATAGTGACAGACAGACACTACTGTATACAGTCACAGACAGACACTACTATATATATATATAGTCACAGACAGACACTACTATATGTATAGTGTCAGACACATTCTACTATATACAGTCACAGACACACTCTACTGTATATAGAGACAGACCCTACTATTTATAGTGATAGACAGACACTACTATATATAGTGACAGACAGACACTACTCTATATAGTCATAGACAGACACTACTATATATATATATTCATATAGAGACACAACTATATATAGTCACAGACAGACACTACTATATATATTCACAGACAGACACTACTCTATATTTCCACAGATATACACTACTCTATATATATTCATATACAGACACTACTATAGTTAGTCACACACAGACACTACTATATATATATAGTCACAGAAAGACACTACTACATATAGTGACAGACAGACACTACTATATATAGTGACAGAAAGATACTACTATATATAGTGACAGACAGAAACTACTATATATAGTCACAATGAGACAATACTATATATAGTGACAGACAGACACTACTATATATATAGTCAACAGACAGACATTACTATAAATAGTGACAGTCATACATTACTGTATATAGTGACAGACAGAGACTACTATATATAGTGACAGACAGACACTACTATATATTGTCACAGACAGACACTAATTTATATAGTCACAGACAGACACTACTATATATAGTCACAGACATACACTACTATATATAGTCACAGACAGACACTACTATATATAGTGACAGGCAGGCACTAATATATATAGTGACAGACAGACACTACTACTTATATAGTCATATAGAGACACTACTATATTGTTACAGACAGACACTTCTATATATATAGTGACTGACAGACACTACTACATATAGTCACACACAGACACTACTATATATATAGTGACAGACACTACTTTATATAGTGACAGACAGAGACTACTATACATATAGTGACAGACATACACTGCTATATATATTCACAGAGAGACACTACTATATATATAATTGTTTCTACTTTTGGCACAAGGCCAGCAATTACCCAGTACATTACTGGTACTTTATTTTATCGACCCCATAAGGATGAAAGGCAAAGTTAACCTCGGCGGGATTTGAACTCAGAATGGCAAGGGCCGTAACTCTATGCGTCAAAGCATGGCGTCCAACCCTCTACCGATACTGCCAATTCACCGCCCTGTATATATAATCACAATTCACCTACTATATATATAATCACAGACAGACACTACTGTATATAGTCAGAGACAGACACTACTATATATATTGACAGACAGACACTACTACATATAGTGACAGACATACGCTACTCTATATATATAATGACAGACAGACACTACTAATAATATAGTGACATATATACACTACTCTATATATAGTGACAGATATACACTACTATATATGGTGACAGACATACACTATTATATATAGTCATAGACAGATGCTACTATATATAGTGACAGACAGACGCTACTATAAACTGTGACAGACAGACACTGCTGTATATAGTGACAGACAGACACTACTATATATAGAGTGACATACATACACTATTATATATGGTGACAGACAGACACTACTATATATATAGTCACATACACTTACTACTATATATAGTGACAGACCTACACTACTATATATAGTCACAGACAGATACTACTATATAGACAGTGAGAGACAAGCACTACTATATATATAGTGACAGACAGACACTACGGAGTAGAGTCACAGACATACACTACTATATATAGTGATATACAGACACTGCTATATATTGTGACAGAGAGACACTACTATATATAGTGACAGACAGACACTACTATACATATAGTGACAGACAGACATTACTATATATATTCACAGAGAGACACTACTATATATAGTGACAGACAGACACTGCTATATATAGTCACAGAGAGAAACTACTATATATAGTGACAGACAGACACTACTATATATATTCACAGGGAGACAGTACTATATATAGTGACAGACAGACACCGCTATATATAGTCACAGAGAGACACTACTGTGCATAGTAGTGTCTGTCTGTAACTATATATAGTAGTGTCTGTCTGTGACTATATATAGAAGTGTCTGTCTGTCACTATATATATATATATTAGCGTCTGTCTGTCAATATATATAGTTGTGTCTGTCCGTGACTATATGTATAGTAGTGTCTGTCTGTCACTATATATATAATAGTGTCTGTCTGTCAATATATATAGTAGTGTATGTCTGTCACTATATATAGTAGTGTCTGTCTGTGACTATATAAATAGTAGCGTCTGTCTGTCACTCTAAATAGTAGTGTATGTCAGTGTCTATATATATAGTAGTGTCTGTCTTTCACTATATAAATAGTAGTGTCTGTCTGTCACTCTAAATAGTAGTGTATGTCAGTGTCTATATATATAGTAGTGTCTGTCTTTCACTATATAAATAGTAGTGTCTGTCTGTCACTATATATAGTAGGGACTGTTTGTGACTATATATATAGTAGTGTCTGTCTGTCATTATATACAGTAGGGCGGTGGATTGGCAGTATCAGTAGAGAGTCGGACGCCATGCTTTCCAGCATAGTTACGTCCATTTACGGTCTGTGTTCAAATCTCGCCGAGGTTAACTTTGCCTTTCATCCTTACGGGGTCGATAAAATAAAGTACCAGTAATGTACTGGGTAATTGCTGGCTTTGTGCCAAAAGTAGAAACAATTATATACAGTAGTGTCTGTCTGTCACTATATGTGGTAGTGTCTATCGCAAACTATATATATAGTAATGTGTGTCTATCACTATATATAATAGTGTCTGTCTCTGACTATATACAGTAGTGTCTGTCTGTCACTATATATATAGTAGTGTCTGTCTGTTAATATATGGTAGTGTTTGTCTGTGAATATATAGTAGTGTATGTCTTTCACTATATATAGTAGTGGCTATCTGTGATTATATATATATATAGAAGTGTCTGTCTGTCACTATATATAGTAGTGTATGTCTGTCACTATAAATAGTAGTGTATGTCTGTCTCTATATATATAGTAGTCTCTGTCTGTGACTATATATATATAGTAGTGTCTGTCTGTCACTATATATAGAAGTATCTGTCTGTCACTATATATAGTAGTGTATGTTTGATACTATATATAGTAGTGTCTGACTGTCACTATATATATATACTAGTATATGTATGTCACTATATATAGTAGAGTCTGTCTCTTACTATATATAGTAGGGTCTATATATATAGTGTCTGAATGTCACTATATATATTAGTGTCTGTCTGTTACTATATATATAGTAGTGTCTCTCTGTCACTATATATAGTAGTGTCTGACTGTGACTATATATACAGTAGTGTCTGTCTGTGACTATATATATAGTAGTGTCTGTCTGTCACAATATATAGTAGTGTCTGTCTGTGACCATATATAGTAGTGTCTGTCTGTGAATAAATATATATAGTAGTGTATGTATGTCACTATAGATGGTAGTGTCGTTCTGTCACTATATATAGTAGTGTCTGTCTGTCACTATATATAGTAGTGTCTGTCTGTCACTATATATATAGTAGTGACTGTCTGTCAACGTATATAGTAGTTTCTGTCTGTCACTCTATATAGTAGTGTTTGTCTGTCACTATATATAGTAGTGTATGTCACTATATATAGTAGAGTCTGTCTGTCATATATATAGTAGTGTCTGTCTGATTGTCACTATATATAGTAATGCCTGTCTGTCACTATATATAGTAGTGCCTGTCTATCACAATATATAGTAGTGTATGTCTTTCACTATATATAGTAATGGCTATCTGTGACTATATACATATATATAGTAGCGTCTGTCTGTAAGTATATATAGTAGCGTCTGTCACACTATATTGTAGTGTATGTCTGTCACTATATATTAGTAGTGTCTGTCTGTCACTATATATAGTAGTATCTGTCTGTCACTACATATAGTAGTGTCTGTCTGTCACTATATATAGTAGTGTCTGTCTGTCACTATATATAGTAGTGTCTGTCTGTCACTATATATAGTAGTGTCTGTCACTATATATATAGTAGTGTATATCTGTCACTATATATAGTAGTGTCTGTGTGTCACTATATAAATAGTAGTGTCTGACTGTTACTATATATAGTAGTGTCTGTCTGTAACTATATATAGTAGTGTCTGTATGTCAATATATATATAGTGGTGTCTATCTATCCCTATATATATATAGTAGTGTCTGTCTGTCACTATATATAGTGGTGTCTGTCTGTGACTATATATATAGTAGTGCTTGTATGTCACTGGATATAGTAGTGTCTGTCTGCCACTATATATATATAGTAGTGTCTGTCTGTCACAATATATAATAATGTCTGTCACTGACTCTATATATATGGTAGTGTCTGCTGTCACTCTATATAGTAGTGTTTATCTGTGACTATAGACATATAGTAGTGACAGTCTGTGACTATATATATAGTAGTGCCTGTCTGTTACTATATACAGTAGTGTCTGTCTGTCACTATATATGGTAGTGCCTGTCTGTGACTATATATAGTAGTGTCTGTCTGTGACTATATATATAGTAGTGTCTGTCTGTGACTATATATATAGTAGTGTCTGTCTATAAATATATATTGTAATGTCTGTCTGTGACTATATATAGACACTACTATATATAGTGACAGACAGACACTAATATATATAGTTACAGACAGAGATTACTATACATATAGTGACAGAGATACACTAATGTATATAGTGACAGACAGACACTACTATGTATTTAGTGACAGACAGACACTACTATATACATAGTCACAAACAGACACTAATGTATGGAGTGACAGACAGACACTACTATATATATAGTCACAGACAGGCACTACTATATATATATAGTCACAGACAGACACTACTATATATATAGTCACAGACAGACACTACTATATATATAGGAACAGACAGACACTACTATCTATAGTCACAGACAGACACTACTTTATATTTAGTGACAGACTGTTACTACTATATATAATGATAGACAGACACTACTATATATAGTGACAGACATACACTACTATATATATAGTGACAGAGAGACACTACTATATATAATCATAGACAGACACTACTATATATATTCACACAGACACTACTATATATATAGTGACAGACAGACATTACTATATATATAGTCACAGACAGACACTACTATATATATTCACAGACAGACACTACTATATATAGTCACAGACAGACACTACTATATATATATATATTCACAGAGAGACACTACTATATATATTCACAGAGAGACACTACTGTATATAGTGACAGACAGACACTACTATATATAGAGCCAGAGAGATACTACTCTATATAGATACAGACAGACACTACTATATATATAGTGACAGACACTACTATATATAGTGACATACAGACACTACTATATATAGGGACAGACAGACACTACTATATATAGTGACAGACAGACACTACTATATATAGTGACAGACAGACACTACTATATATATATAGTCACAGACAGACACTACTATTTATAGTGACAGACATACACTACTATATATAGCGACAGACAGACACTACTATATATATAATGAGAGACAGACACTACTATATATAGTGACAGACAGACACCATTATATATATTCACAGAGAGACACCACTGTATATAGTTACAGACAGACATTACTATATATAGTGACAGACAGACACTACTATGTATATAGTGACAGACATACACTACTATATATATTCACAAACAGTCACTACTATACATATTCACAGACAGACACTACTATATATATTCACAGACAGACACTACTATTTATAGTGACAGACAGACACTACTATATATAGTGACAGACAGACACTACTATATATATATAGTCACAGACAAACACTACTATATATATAGTCACATACAGACACTACTATATATATAATGACAGACAGACAATACTATATATATAATGACAGACAGACACTACTATATATAGTGACAGACAGACACTACTTTATATATTCCCAGACAGACACTACTATATATAATGACATACATACACTATTACATATATAGTCACAGACAGACAGTACTATATATAGTGACAGACAGACACTACTATATATAATGCCAGAGAGATACTACTCTATATAGATACAGACAGACACTACTATATATAGTGATAGACAAAGACTACTGTATAGACTCACAGACAGACACTACTATATATAGTGACAGACAGACACTACTATATATAGTGACAGACAGACACTACTATATATATTCGCAGACAGATACTACTATATATAGTGACAGACAGACAATACTATATATAGTGACAGACAGACACTGCTATATATATAGTGACAGACAGACACTACTATATATATAATCACAGACAGACACTGCTATATATAGTGACAGGCAATCCATACTATATATAGTGACAGACAGACACTACTATTTATATAATCACAGACAGACACTACTAAATATAATGACAGACAGACACTACTATATATAGTGACAGACAGACACTACTATATATATAGTCACAGACAGACACTGCTATATATAGTCACAGACAAACACTACTATATAAATAGTCACAGACAAACACTACTATATATATAGTCACAGACAAACACGACTATATATAGTGACAGCCAGACACTACTATATATAGTCATAGACATACACTACTATATATAGTGACAGACAGACACTACTATATATAGTGAAGCCAGACGCTACTATATATAGTGACAGACAGACACTACTATATATATAGTGACAGACAAACACTACTATATATAGTGACAGCCAGACACTACTATATATAGTGACAGACAGACACTACTATATATATAGTCACAGACAGACACTGCTATTTATAGTCACAGACAAACACTACTATATATATAGTCACAGACAGACACTACTATATATATAGTCACAGACAGACACTACTATATATATAGTAACAGACAGACACTACTATCTATAGTCACAGACAGACACTACTTTATATTTAGTGACAGACTGTCACTACTATATATAATTATAGACAGACACTACTATATATAGTGACAGACATACACTACTATATATATAGTGACAGAGAGACACTACTATATATAATCATAGACAGACACTACTATATATATTCACACAGACACTACTATATATATAGTGACAGACAGACATTACTATATATATAGTCACAGACAGACACTACTATATATATTCACAGACAGACACTACTATATATAGTCACAGACAGACACTACTGTATATATATATATTCACAGAGAGACACTACTATATATATTCACAGAGAGACACTACTGTATATAGTGACAGACAGACTACTACTATATATAGAGCCAGAGAGATACTACTCTATATAGATACAGACAGACACTACTATATATATAGTGACAGACACTACTATATATATAGTGACATACAGACACTACTATATATAGGGACAGACAGACACTACTATATATAGTGACAGACAGACACTACAATATATAGTGACAGACAGACACTACTATATATATATAGTCACAGACAGACACTACTATATATAGTGACAGACAGACACTACTATATATAGTGACAGACAGACACTACTATATATATAATGAGAGACAGACACTACTATATATAGTGACAGACAGACACCATTATATATATTCACAGAGAGACACCACTGTATATAGTTACAGACAGACATTACTATATATAGTGACAGACAGACACTACTATGTATATAGTGACAGACATACACTACTATATATATTCACAAACAGTCACTACTATACATATTCACAGACAGACACTACTATATATATTCACAGACAGACACTACTATTTATAGTGACAGACAGACACTACTATATATAGTGACAGACAGACACTACTATATATATAGTCACAGACAAACACTACTATATATATAGTCACATACAGACACTACTATATATATAATGACAGACAGACAATACTATATATATAATGAGAGACAGACACTTCTATATATAGTGAAGCCAGACGCTACTATATATAGTGACAGACAGACACTACTATATATATAGTGACAGACAAACACTACTATATATAGTGACAGACAGACACTACTATATATAGTGAAGCCAGACGCTACTATATATAGTGACAGACAGACACTACTATATATATAGTGACAGACAAACACTACTATATATAGTGACAGCCAGACACTACTATATATAGTGACAGACAGACACTACTATATATATAGTCACAGACAGACACTGCTATTTATAGTCACAGACAAACACTACTATATATATAGTCACAGACAGACACTACTATATATATAGTCACAGACAGACACTACTATATATATAGTAACAGACAGACACTACTATCTATAGTCACAGACAGACACTACTTTATATTTAGTGACAGACTGTCACTACTATATATAATTATAGACAGACACTACTATATATAGTGACAGACATACACTACTATATATATAGTGACAGAGAGACACTACTATATATAATCATAGACAGACACTACTATATATATTCACACAGACACTACTATATATATAGTGACAGACAGACATTACTATATATATAGTCACAGACAGACACTACTATATATATTCACAGACAGACACTACTATATATAGTCACAGACAGACACTACTGTATATATATATATTCACAGAGAGACACTACTATATATATTCACAGAGAGACACTACTGTATATAGTGACAGACAGACTACTACTATATATAGAGCCAGAGAGATACTACTCTATATAGATACAGACAGACACTACTATATATATAGTGACAGACACTACTATATATATAGTGACATACAGACACTACTATATATAGGGACAGACAGACACTACTATATATAGTGACAGACAGACACTACAATATATAGTGACAGACAGACACTACTATATATATATAGTCACAGACAGACACTACTATATATAGTGACAGACAGACACTACTATATATAGTGACAGACAGACACTACTATATATATAATGAGAGACAGACACTACTATATATAGTGACAGACAGACACCATTATATATATTCACAGAGAGACACCACTGTATATAGTTACAGACAGACATTACTATATATAGTGACAGACAGACACTACTATGTATATAGTGACAGACATACACTACTATATATATTCACAAACAGTCACTACTATACATATTCACAGACAGACACTACTATATATATTCACAGACAGACACTACTATTTATAGTGACAGACAGACACTACTATATATAGTGACAGACAGACACTACTATATATATAGTCACAGACAAACACTACTATATATATAGTCACATACAGACACTACTATATATATAATGACAGACAGACAATACTATATATATAATGAGAGACAGACACTTCTATATATAGTGACAGACAGACACTACTTTATATATTCCCAGACAGACACTACTATATATAATGACATACATACACTAATATATATATAGTCACAGACAGACAGTACTATATATAGTGACAGACAGACACTACTATATATAGTGCCAGAGAGATACTACTCTATATAGATACAGACAGACACTACTATATATAGTGATAGACAAAGACTACTGTATAGACTCACAGACAGACACTACTATATATCGTGACAGACAGACACTACTATATATAGTGACAGACAGACACTACTATATATATTCGCAGACAGATACTACTATATATAGTGACAGACAGACAATACTATATATAGTGACAGACAGACACTGCTATATATATAGTGACAGACAGACACTACTATATATATAATCACAGATAGACACTGCTATATATAGTGACAGACAATCCATACTATATATAGTGACAGACAGACACTACTATATATATTCGCAGACAGATACTACTATATATAGTGACAGGCAGACAATACTATATATAGTGACAGACAGACACTGCTATATATATAGTGACAGACAGACACTACTATATATATAATCACAGACAGACACTGCTATATATAGTGACAGACAATCCATACTATATATAGTGACAGACAGACACTACTATTTATATAATCACAGACAGACACTACTAAATATAATGACAGACAGACACTACTATATATATAGTCACAGACAGACACTGCTATATATAGTCACAGACAAACACTACTATATATATAGTCACAGACAAACACTACTATATATATAGTCACAGACAAACACGACTATATATAGTGACAGCCAGACACTACTATATATAGTCATAGACATACACTACTATATATAGTGACAGACAGACACTACTATATATAGTGAAGCCAGACGCTACTATATATAGTGACAGACAGACACTACT
>OZ024744.1:19881597-19899097 GCA_964016885.1 Eledone cirrhosa | reverse complement strand
GAACAGTCCAAATATTAAAGAGGCATTGAGGAAGCAGTTTTGCGAAAGGAAGTGTGCGATAACAATTCATATGCAGGCGTGTGGATATTGTGACTGCGTAGGTCATATACATGAGAAGGAGACAAGCAAAGTTATTATGCATATATAGAAGAATAAATACTGAATTTAGAGCAATTGTGTTAATGTATTAGAGTCTATGGTGGGTGTTGGATGTTGACGGTGTTCGAATTAAAGTGTGTTGAGAAACATACAGTTTTTGTAGACTTTTCCATGACATATGACTCTAGAGTATACACACCCTATCATAAACCTAACGAAAAACTAATTTATGTGAACACCAACTCTAACCACCCTAAATCCATATTAAACTCCATTACCAAAGGAATATCTAATAGAATCTCTAATCTATCATATAATGAAACTATATTCAACAATAATTCACAATACTATGAGGCCTTAGCTAAATCGGACATAAGAATGAGATTGAATTCCTACCTATAAAATCACATAGTTACAACATTAATTCTCATAATATTGCTACGAGGAAAGATAGTAAAAGCAATAGCCACTATAACTCTAAGAAGACTGATACCAAACTCTAAGAAGACTGATACCAAACAACTCTTCTAAAACATATATAGGTTCTACTTCGAACAACTTCAAGACGAGATACAACTCGCACCTCTACTCTTTCAAAAGACACAATATAGCCAGCTCCACTTCTTTATCTACCTACATACACTCTCTGAAAACTAGGAATAGACCATTTACACTGCAATGGGAAGTAGTAGGTAGGGCCCCATCGTATAAACCACCGAATAAATTGTGTAATCTCTGCCTTCTGGAGACCCATACTATAGTCTTTTCGAAACTAGAGCTCCTTAATAGAAAGTCAGAGACATTTTCCTCGTGCCAACACCGGTACCGACACTCGTTCCATAACTTTAAACCTGGCTGTTAGTACACAAAAATGTCAGATTTGAATGTCAGTGTTAATGGAGGTGGGGACCTCCATTAACACTGCACATCTAGGACTTAGCAGCATTCACAAACACAAACCCCTTGACCAACTGTTTCCGCTACACAACTCCTATTCATCTATAACCTTATGCTCTGTAATAATAGTTATAATTAGACACAGAGTTACCACCTTGTGATATAACTACAATAGATTAATTATATCATATACAGTAATGGATATTTGGCACTTGGTATGTAGAGACATTTAATGAAATGTATGATGATGGACTATATGTGCATTTATGGTTGTATAAGTAAATGAGTAAATTGCACAACATAATATAAGCACTTATAATTAAATATAAAATGTGATAGCATTCTACGTTAGGGATGATGTTATTGCACATGTAGCAGATCTATTATGGCATATTAACAGCTGTATGATCCTTCATGAAATATACCTTGTCCAGTAATGAATAGATAACAATCTTAAGAAACCTTTAATGTATGATAGTAGAATAAACTATATTGTAAAATCAGGCATAAATATACAGGGTTAAGTAACAGAGATCCAATGGTATAACATTATATTAGAACAAAGAATTTTAATAACTAAACTGAACTTAATTAGCTAGTTACCTCCCCTTACACATTATCTCCCCTTATTCACTTCCGGAAATTAACGATTGAAAATTTAACGTTTTATCAAATATAGTCTATGTATATAGATTCATTAAGACTAATTTACAATCCATTGCTCTAACTAACTTAAAACACTCTTTATAACCACCAACTAAAGTTTATTTCAACATGTCATGGAAAAGTCTGCAAAAGTTGTATGTTTCTCAACACACATTAATTCGAACACCATCAACATCCAACACCCACCATAGACTCTAATACATTAACACAATTGCTCTAAATGCAGTATTTATTCTTCTATATATGCATAATAACTTTGCTTGTCTCCTTCTCATGTATATGACCTACGCAGTCACAATATCCACACGCCTGCATATGAAATTGTTATCGCACACTTCCTTTCTCAAAACTGCTTCCTCAATGCCTCTTTAATATTTGGACTGTTCCCTTGTTTAACTGTAGCATGTATTCCACCCCGTGCTTTTGATTTTGATTTAATTTCGATTTTAATTTTAATTTGAACTTGAATGCTTGTACAATTATGGTACAATTCTCGTAAAATATGTCACATCCATCCTACCCTGTAAATACGAAACTGTTGCCCACAACATCAATTTATATGTATCTATATTATTGTTCTGTTGAATAGGAGGTGAATTATATGTGGAAATATTGATAATGCTCTGATGACCCCAAACGAGAGTTTGGAAGAAACGATTGTCAGCTATTAAATGATTTGAACACAACTTTGATAATTGTATAATTTATTTATTTAACTGCTCTGTAAAACAACTGATGTTCATACATTGAGTTATTTCTCTTACTGGTAATAAGGTTATTAATAAATTACTGACCTTCGTGTTTGTGTTTATACTATATACATAACTACAAATAGTATTTCGTTTCTGAATTTGTTTAGCAAGATACTTCATCTGAAATCGTGTGTTGAAACCGATATTGTTATACTTTGGGAGGGTCATGTTGCCAATAAGAAACACACGCACCAGTTGCTTTCACTTCAATTTATTATTATAATAAATTTATAATAAATTTATAAATTTATAAATTTCTGGTTGGTTGGTTGGTTCCACAACCAGATAGTTGTTTATATATTGTCATAGTTCTTTCGTCACACACTATGTGACCTCTTCAGTGACTGGGGATTCCTTTCTTTGTTTCTGTGCCTCTCCTTTGTTCTGTCCTACGCCATTTTGTTTCTGTGTGTGTGTTGTGCACCGACGTAAGAAGATTACAACTCACCAAAAAACAAGCAGATAGGCTAAAACGAACACTAATTCTAAACATAAAAAGAAGATCTATAGAGAATTAAGTCATCAAGAAAAACATAAGCGTAACCTAATACAAGAAATAGCTAGGATCACCACACCAAGAGAGAAACTAATATTTATAAGCCTTATACGTCCTGAAGAACAGTACATTACTCAAGAATGTGATAAGCACTTTAACAAGAAACTAAAGTGGCTTAAGCAGATAAAGCTAAATCAGGATACTATAGAGAATACCAATAGAAATCCCGACAAAATTGACGGTATAAATATGGCCGACACCTCATTAACAGATGAGTTCAACAACAACAACAACACAAATATATATGTCAACACAAGGATAGATAATGATGAATTATCTGCATTACAACTTCCACCTAAGTATGCGACATTCAAGAAGGTAAATATGATTAGTTGTCTGTCAGAAATAGAAAAATCATTTACAAAACTACGCTGGAGCCTCAAAAACAAAAACAAAAACTAAAGCAACAATATACGCACACACATATACAACACACATCCCAACAACAACAGACACACAGACACAAACAACAATAACAACAACACACACCAACAACAACAACAATAATAACATACCCAGAAACAACAACAATAGACACGCAGACACAAACAACAATAACAACACACACAACAATAATAACACACACGGAGACAACAACAACACACATCAACAACAGCACACATTCAATGCCTCTCACCACCACCACAATCTTAACAAACACACAGACACAGAGAACAAGTAATGACAGTAGCACAGAAATCACAGAAATAAAGGAAAGTAACAGGATTAAAAGGAGAAGGGAGACTAAGGACAAAGAAAATAACCAAGACGAACACACAGACACACAAAATAGGGTAGATAACAACAATGAGCCAGTGGAAAGAGACAGGAGTAATTATGAGAGACATAAGGCTGTTGGTGGAAATAGAAATAGAAACAACACAACTAACAATAACAATAGCACGAGTACACATAAAGAAGCAGCCTGGAACTCTAGTTTTTATAATCCCTCCGATAAATCGTTCGACCTGCGACGAGTCCACGCCACGACTTTACCATTTAACAAACGCACGCAATTGCCGTCGCAGGTCGATGAACAAACAGAAGCACAATTTAGTATAGCTAGATCCGAACTTAGAAATATTATAGAACAGTATAGCAAGAAGCATAATAGAATGGAGGCCCAGAAACTGGGATGAAAAATCTGCAAATGGCTTGCGTAAGCTGATGCAGCGCTCGCGTAATTGAGAGGTAGCATGCTTTCCAACAGACAAGTCTGGCAGAATGTCGGTTGACAGCCTGCCAAACTACATCCAGGCAATGTAAACCCACATCACTAACACAAGAGAGGTAACACCACAGGTGCATGAGGATATAGAAAAAGCCCTCAATGCCCATATGGTGATGTGGACGAATATAATGCAGCCCAACAAAAGGACTGCCAACAACTTCCAGGCCTGGAACAATGACGTTCCGGCGTTGTATGGGCTTCGAAAAGACCATAAAACCGGCTGTGACCCTGTCGCGGGACCAACAACACGGCCAGTCTGTGGAGCTAACATTGCTAGTAACTACAGACTGTCCTACTTCCTCTCCCTGATCATACGCCCCATCATCGAAATGTCCCCAGATGTATGTGACAGCACGGAGGACCTACTCAGCAGAATCGGCGTGAGTAACCGATCTAGGGACCTAACAAACTGCATAATAGGTAGTATGGATGTTGTGTCCCTGTATCCATCTATTGACGTGGATTTTGCTGTGGAGAAATGCGTAGAAATGATCAGTGAGAGCAATGTTGAGTTCCGTGGGATTGATACCAGTGAGCTGGGACTCCTACTTAAACTTACCTACAGTAATAATTACCTAGACACATATGACCTGAACAACCTGTGCCCTACAAGACCAGCAAGAGGCAGACCACCTACCATTACCTCAATGGCCAAGAAAACCCACACAGATAGATGGAACGGGTGGACCAGAGCCATACGGACACCCGAAAACCACGATGAACTGAAGAAAATGATTGCACATGCGGTAGGGGCCAGCATAAAACTAACCCTTAAGGAACATATGTTCAAATTTAATGGAATAACATATGCCCAAGAGGAAGGAGCAGCCATTGGTGTTAGCATTGCAGGTGACATAGCTAACTTATTCATGGTATGGTGGGACAGTAGACTTAAACTTAAGCTTAAAGAACAATTAGAAGACCCCTTGACCCTGATAATGTACTCCCGCTACGTTGATGATATAAACATCGTAGTTAAGACACCCCCACTAGATAACAGTCAGGAACTAGAGAAAAACACAATGGAAAGCATCCAGCAAATAGCTAACTCCATCCACCAGAGCATTAGAGTTACTATAGACTACCCAAGTAAACACCCCAACCATCGATTACCTGTAGTAGACACAGAGCTCTGGTTAAATACCATTAATAACAAAAAACAAATCCTCCATTCCCATTATGCCAAACCCATGACTTCCAAACATCTGATCCACCAAAACTCGGCCGTTTCGGACCATACCAAAATCAAATACTGATTGCGGATTTGGTACGGGTGATGAGAAACGTGTCCCGCATGTGCAACCCCGAAGAACTAGAGAGACACATACACCACTTCATCCACCGTATGCAGTTCTCTAGCAAGACATACCCTTTTCAAAGACCCTCCTGTATAGACAAGAAATGTATAACCTGTAAAATAAGCCCCCATATTAACTGTAAAACTAGAAATGTAGTGTATAGCATAAGATGTACTGAAGGACAATGTAGAGACAAAAATATAGTGTACATAGGTGAGACAGCTCGTAGTGTAGGGGAACAGATAAATGAACACTGGCGAGACCTTCAAGATAGTAAAGAATCATCTGTACTCTACCAACATGCTAAAATAGAACACAAGGGTAAATTAGAGAACATAGAAATAAAAATAGAATCTACACACAGAAAAGACGCAATGTTTAGACAAATTACAGAGGCAATAAACATAAAAGAATTACAACCAAAATTAAATAGAAAATATGAGTGGAACAGCAACATCACAACTTACAATTATGGACAAAATGAAAACACACACACACATAGAACAAACAACCAACCAGTAACATGTAAATAAACAAATAAATAAATGAACATAAACACACACAGACACCCGGATGTGGCGCATGCGCAGACTGAGCACACAACACACACACAGAAACAAAATGGCGTAGGACAGAACAAAGGAGAGGCACAGAAACAAAGAAAGGAATCCCCATTCACTGAAGAGGTCACAGAGTGTGTGACGAAAGAACTATGACAATATATAAACAACTATCTGGTTGTGGAACCAACCAACCAACCAGAAATTTATAAATTTATAAATTTATAAATTTATTATAAATTTTTTATAATAATAAATTGAAGTGAAAGCATGGTGCGTGTGTTTCTTATTGGCAACATGACCCTCCCAAAGTATAACAATACAAATAGTATTATTATTATTATATATATATATATGTATATATATATATATAGGAAAATGTATGACCCCGACAGCAGATCCCAAGCCGTTTCGACCGCTATACAGCCGTCGAAACGGCTTGAGCTCTGCCGTCGGGGCTCATATATTTTCCTATTACCCACTCTACTACCCTAAGTATTGAGTACGCTGGTGCGTTATTGTCCATCTGGTTCCTTACCACAATTCCTTCGTTATATATATATATATATATATATATATATATATATATATATATATATATATATATATATATATATATATATATATATATATATATATATATATATATATATATATATATATATATATATGAAAATAAGGGCGCTGCGGAGTTGCAAATGGGTTACATATGAAAAAAGTTTGTCCTTCATCAGTTATCTTCCAACCATCATAGGCATTTCATCGTTTTAAAGACCATATACCTCCGGTTGGTGCGAGCAACGGCTAAAAAAAGACGTTGGGACATTGACCTGTGTGTAATTCTTTTCTCCCGCACGCTGGCCAAGCTGGTATGAATGTTTTCTCTCTCTCGTCTACGATTTCACAGAACTTATATTTACCGAATTCGCAGACCAGACCCCTTCTTCCTCCCGTTAGACCTGTGCGAAATTCCTTCCTTGCTCACATTTCAACCCGGTTTGATGGTCTTTATTCTCTCGTTCACGATTTCACCGAATTTAAATTCATAGAAATCTGGGACTTGTCTCTTTCTTCCTCACTTTCTGTTGCTTCACCATTTTGTTTGTTTACCCTCGCGTCCCCTTTATTTACGTGTCCCAACATCTTTTTTTAGCCGTTGCTCGCACCAACCGGAGGTATATGGTCTTTAAAGCGATGAAATGCCTATGATGGTTGGAAGATCACTGATGAAGGACAAACTTTTTTCATATATATATATATATATATATATATATATATATATATATATATATATATATATATATATATATATATATATATATATATATATTTACATATATATATATCTTTATTTGGTTATTATGGCTCTAGATAAAGTCTATTAAGCTTGCTTATTGAGACGCACAAAATTCTAGAAATATCTCATTTGTTTTGATTCATATATCCTCCGTCCCTTCCGCATCCTCACTGCTGACCCCGTCACTTCTCGCTTTCTTCCAAACCCACCCATTACTGCTTTTAAGCGCGCCCGTAACCTCCGTGACCTCCTGGTTCGCAGTTTCTTCTCGACCTCTCGACGACTCCACCCGGCTCCCATATATATATATATATATTAAGCGCCGAAACATCTTGAGCTCGGTTTTACAGCTGATGAAGGATTTATTTTCTTCTCTTCTTTCGTGCATACTACCATCTTAAACTTTGTTTACAGTAACCACACAGCTCCTTTCGTTTCTTATAATTTTGTATTTACCGCTGTGACCCCCCCCCCCCTACCTGTTTTGCTCGATCTGTGAACCCACCAGGCTTTCATATTGACTCTCCCCTTCTCTCTCTTCCCTTTTTCCTCTCTCTCGTTCTCTCTCTCTCTGTCTCTCTCCCCTACTCTCTCTCTATCCATCTCTATCTCTATCCATCTGTTCGTTTTCGATCGTTTACGACATACTTCACACATGTAAAACTCCTCTGGTTTCGATCGTTTACGACACTTTTACAACTGTCGTAAAACTCTTTTGGATTATCTCCCTTTCCCTTTTCCCTCTCACTGCAGGTTGCTCCTTCTCTCTCACTCTCTCTCTCGCCCCCTCTCTCTCTCCCCTCCGATTGAGTTGACACGGTAACATTGGGATCCCGTTATCGCAACCCCCAGACATACGTCTAATCGGTACGCTATAACTTATTCTATCCAATTTTTTCCTCGGTTACTCACTTCCATGTTCCATTGTCCTGTGTCCCCCCTCTACCTGGTATGTCTACCTGTTTTTTTCTCTTTATTCGTCTCTCCTCACTACCTTTCCCCCTTTTTTTCTTTTTCCTTCCCTTCTGGCCTTTTGATTGAGAAAAGGCCTTGGGCTCACCGCTGATCGCTTTTAGATGTCCTGTATTAAGCGCCGAAACATCTTGATCTCGGTTTTACAGCTGATGAAGGATTTCTTTTCTTTTCTTGTCGCGGCCATACCACCATCTTAAACTATACATATATGTGTATACATATATATATATATAAAATATAATATAATATGATACAATATAATATAATATATAGAAATAAACACACAAAGAAGTGTGTTTTGAATTACGTGATTCAGAAGCCACTTTGGGGCAATGGATAAAATCTATGAACAAAAGGAAAATACATAATAACAGGAAACAATGAATTAAGATGTACTAACCATTTCAATAACTATTAAACTCCTGGACACACTACAGATAGAATTTGTTTCGCCATAAAAATAGTGGCTGTGTCGCATAATCCTAGGGTTTCTGTACAGGAGTAAGGGTTATCCGAACAGCACACCTAGATATAATTTAGGTAACTAAATATTTTCACATGGTGTATATAGTAAAAGAACAAGTAAAACCTTGTGTGACATAGTTGTATGAGTAGATCGTAAAATGGCAAGAAAAGGCAGCCTAAAGCCACTCAACTTCAAAGGACACTAATTTTCGGCGAAACAAACAATATCTGTAGTTTGTCCAGGAGTTTAATAGTTATTGAAATGGTTATTACATTTTCATTCATTTTTCCCGTTATCATGTATTTTCCGTATGTCTGAAAACTGGTGACTCCGACTTAACCCTTTAACATTTACATTACTCTATATATACTATTGTATTTTCACAGTAAAGGCTTTACCTCACATAATATCTTACATAACATTTACATTACTCTATATATACTATTGTATTTTCACAGTAAAGGCTTTACCTCACATAATATCTCACATAACATCTCGTATACGAGAGACGTGTGTTGACGTGTGTGAACAAGCTCGGCTACCGAGTCGGATTTACTTACTCAAAAGTGAGTTTTGATTAATTTTTTATACTGTAATATACGTTAACCCCTTGCCTTGGTCGTCAAACTTTGAGTTTATTTATTTTCGCCCCTTTTTGGGGCGAATTTTCCAGTTAAAAACTTATTACGGCAAACTAATAGAAATGGACGGAATTTTCACATCTCATCCTAACGTGAAAGCCACGCCCCCTAAGAAAGGTGATACAGAGAAGCTAGAAGCACAAGGCTCTAAGTCTTCCCTCCTGACTTCTGCAAAAGAAACATGGAACACGGAATTAAAAGAAAAATTTGTAAAAATGGGTGAAAACCCAGAAAGTCACATAAACGCAGACAAAAACAACAACGACAATAACAGCAATAGTCGCAACACCAACCAAGGAAAAAAATAACGATAACACCAAACAAAGCGAACCCACTACTGGTGCCTCCTTTGCACAGGCGGTCCGGAAAACACAAACCTGCAAGCAACTGGACATTACAACTCTGAGAGAAAAGGATGAAGGAAGCGAAACAGTATGTAACTTTCAAAGAAGGAGGAGACTTCACAATCACCTCCCCACAAGAAATCAAAAGAGACACGACGCTAAGAACGATATCTTTCAGAACAATTTCCAACACAACAAGGAAACCAACTCAATTATCCCAAAAAGAGATTGAGCTGGTCCTAAAAAATGTGTGGAGTGATATATCGTTCATACAAAAAGGGCCACTCTATGGGAATATAACGGTCCTAATGAAGGATCAATTGACGGCCAAGAAATACTCTGTGGCGCCAATTGTTTCCAAGCTACACAAATTTTTCCCCACATATTTAGGGAAAAGAACGCAGAAGATAAGGGTTTCCGGAATCCGGCCAAATGCATGCATTTCCTGGGTACTAACAGGATTTTTAGAAGACGAGGACGGAATCCTTTCAGTAGGAGAAGTCACCACAGACGTTTTCGGCGGTTTGAGCGTGGAGGTTCTGGTCCAAATGAGACCAGAACGAATAGCTAGAATACCACAGAGGGTGTCCCTCGATGGAGAAACATTTATATATATTTCAGCCGAGGGTAGGAGGCCCATATGTTATTACTGTTCAAGCAGGGGTCATCTAAGGGCTGCTTGTCCTCAATTGACAAAAAAAAGGCTCTTTTGCCTACACCCCACACACCACCACCACCACCACCACCACCACCACCACAACAACAACAAAAACAACACGGAAAAATAACACAAGACACGGCCCCACCCAAAACAACTCCCAAAACACACACAAATACAACAAAACCCCAATATACACCACAACCCGACAGCACGGACGAGGACCCAGCGGAAACGGCACCTAGTGACGAAGAGGGGGAACCCTTCCAGCCTGTAAAAAGGAAAAAAAGAAAGCACCACTCGAACATAAACGAAACAAACACACAACCACCAACAAAAACAAAACAAACAGAACAAACAAAATCCTCCCCACCCCAAAACATAACACATACAACAAAACGTAAGCACACACAAGAACAACAAACAAACACAACACAAATAAAACAGTATACATACATTAACACAAATAACAAAGAACTAGTAAAAACAATACACAAAGACCCTTCGGTGGAAACTGAAGGGCAATTCTTTGCAAGCGCGGCCAACAAACCGCATTTAAAAATGATAAGACTCCCAATGGACACCTATGCAAAACTAAGAGAGAACTTTCCTGAGGACGTGGGGAAAACATGTACTCGACCCTATAACCGCGTCCTCTTGAAACGTTTCCCCACCCACACCTCACCAAACACCCCCACTCCACCACAGAACAACACCCCACCAAACAACCCCTCCAATACGCCCATGGATATTGTGCAACCTGCTCCTCAGGAGCCGAACAGGTAGGTCCTTCCTCTTTTAACCAACATGGCTGATATAAGAGTTGGGTGTCTGAATGTACGTGGCCTGGGACAGTCTGGGAAACAAGGCAAACTTTTAAACGATCTCAGGTCGCATAGAATGGATGTAATGGCTATTTGCGAGTCCAGGATCAGCAGCGAGCACCAACTGGTGCCCCTCTTCGACGACTTTGAGATCTTCGCATCTCTCTGTCAACCGGGGGGTGGGGGTGGAGTTGTAGTTCTGCTGCGAAAACACCTGGGCCTCGCCATACAGAAGGTGCACCTGGACCCGGAGGGTCGACTGGTGGTTTTAGACGTCGGCAGTAGTGAAAGTGGAGCCCTTAGACTAATAGCTGTGTACGCCCCTTTTTGGGCAGCGCGGCCGGAATACTTCCAACGTCTGGAAACTTTTCTGGGAACTTTCCGCTCCTTGCTTTTAGTGGGGGACTGGAATGGTATCCTGGATGCACGTTGGGACTATGTAGGGGCATGTGCCAATAGAGGGGGGTGTAAAAGCCTCAAAAGGTTAATCGGCCGATTTGACCTGGCCGATAGATATCGACTAGATTTTCCACTATGGACGTGGACCAATCGTAGTGGAACATCTAGGTCGTACCTAGATAGGGTCCTAGTTAGAGAGAAGGATAGGGACACATTTAGCTGTCCCAAAATGTTCATGGTTGACTATTCGGATCACAAGTTAGTGACCTGCATAGCCAACCTTGATAGAACCCATAGACAGGGACCCGGTTACTGGAAGCTGAACTTGTCCTTACCGAGAAGCAAAGCTTACAGTAAACGGATTAGAACGTTAGTTAAGCAGAGTTTGTCAGGGGCAATTGTCAACAACAGGTGGTGGAGCTCTCTTAAGAGAGCAATTAGAATAGAATCGATAGGTTTTAGTCAGGAATTAGCAAGGGATAGGAACAAGACGGAAAGCGAATTAGTAGATAGAGTCGAAGAGGCGATTAGGAGTGGCAATGTAGCCGGCGTGCTGGCATCAAGAATGGCCTTAGACCAGTTCTTTGAGGTGAAGCATGAAGGCTGCGTTGTCAGGAGTAAAATACGTGCTCTGGGTAATGAGGGAGCCAAAGCTGTGAGCTGGGCCCGAGTGACAGAGGCAAAAAGTGGGAACAAGTCCACGATTCGGTCTTTGAAGGACCAGGATGGGCGTGTGATCCTTGAACCTGGGCAGATGTGTGCGGCTTTTCAGCGGCACTTTGCACGACTGTTCGAGAGGGGCGGCGCGCCGGGTGAGACTATGGATTTTAATCCATACCTCGACGGTCTGCCGCGCCTCTCGGACGCGGAGGCGAAGTCCTGCGAAAGGACGATTTCAGCTGCTGAGATAGGGGCGGCGCTGAGCCAATGCGGCAAACGCAAATCCCCGGGTCTCGATGGTCTACCATACGAGCTATATGTAGCGATGCCGGACTTGTTCTCCGATATCCTCGAAGCGGTCTAGTGCAACTGGCAGCAGAACGGGAGAATTCCCAGTTCTGTGACCAAGGGCGTAGTTACGCTGGTGAGGAAGTTGAGAACAAGGGGGATGACATAAGTAACTTCAGGCCCATAACTCTGCTAAATACAGAGTTAAAGATTTTGGCCAAGGTGTTAGCGAAGAGGTTGGCGCTTGTCGTTGGAAACCTGGTGGGAGAAGCGCAGACATGCGCAATCCCGTCCAGGTCCATTCACGACAATCTCCACCTTATGCGATACATCATAGAGAGGGTAGGGAATGAACCCGGCTTTGGTATGGCCCTGATCAACTTGGATCAATCTAAAGCTTTCGATAGGGTTGACCATCGTTACATGGATGCGGTGCTCGCGGCGGCAGGCTTCGGACCCGTTTTCAGGGGTTGGATTGCTGCGATGCACAGCAGCAACGTTTGCTCAAGGGTCAAGGTGAACGGCCACCTCTCGGAGCCGTTCCAAATCATGCGATCCATCCGACAGGGATGCACTCTCTCCTCCCTACTGTATGTGCTGGCTCTTGAGCCACTACTGCGGAAGTTGGAGCGGTTGCAGGGCATCCCTTTGGAACCGGGATTGCAGAAAGCGGCGTCGGCCTATGCCGATGACGTGACAGTAATGGTGTCGAAAACCTCGCAAATCGGTGAGATCGGCACCTTACTGGAGGAATATGAAAGGTTTACAGGAGCCAAGCTGAACCGGGACAAGTCCGTCGGTTTACAACTCGGAACATGGAGAGGCAAACCGATGCCCTCCAACGACGTCGTCGGACGCTGGACGGAGGGCCCGGTGAAGCTGCTTGGGGTCTGGTTCGGACCAGACCTCCAGGTGGAGAAAAACTGGAACGAGGTAACGGCCAGGGTGTTTGCACTCACCCAGAAGTGGGCCCAGTGCAAACTATCCCTGAAAGGTCGAGCGGAGGTGGAGAATACTTATATAGCATCCGTCATCTACTACCGCTTGACCGTCGTGCCTTGCCCAGTGAAAAGACTCGCCAAAATGGAGTGCGCGCTGTTCCAATTTCTTTGGAACAAGCGGACCCCTTTGGTGAGGAGATCCATCTGCTGACAACACCCTTCGAAAGGAGGGCTGGGGATGCCGTGGCTACAGATGCGTAAACACGCATTAAGGCTACGGCACCTCCAGGTATTCCTCACCGGTCAACCGGTGTGGGCCCCGTTTGTGAGGCGAGCCTTTCCCAGACTCGTCTCGCTCACCGAGCTGCAATCCTGGGTCAAGCAAAGACCGAGAAAAGTGGGCGACTGGCACATTGAATGTGCCCAGGCACTCACGGCCCTCTGGAAAGCGGACCCGGCAATCAGTGGTGACTCCACCTCGACATTCTATAGAGGGTTGGTACGCAGCAGGTGCGACGATGCTCTCGGAGAAGCTCTAGGCATGGAGGAAGATGAACTGGCCAGTCTGTTCGGTAGGACGTTTGGCCCTGGACCGATGGACAACTTCCAAAAGTCCCTGGCTTGGCAGTGCTACCGAGGGGCTCTACTAGTCCGAGACAAGCTCCACAGGCATGGGAGCCTGGGTAGAGATCCTTTGAATAAGATCTGTCCGAGATGCGTGCATGATGACGAAACCGTTGCGCACGCATTCGTACACTGCCCAGGCATTGCTGACCTGTGGGGCTATGTGGAACGACTACTGTCGAGGGTGGGACCAATCCGGTTGACCACCGAGTCCATTGTCACGATCAAACCGCCCCCCCCCCCTTTCAAAAACGAAGGAGAGGCGGTTTTTCTCTGTGTGATAGCCATGGCTAAAGAAGTTGTATGGTGGACGAGGCTGAAAGGGCTGAGGTCAGACACCTTTCTCTCCGGCCAACAACTGGTCCCCTTTTTCAAATACCATATTAAAAGAAGGATCAGAATGGAGAGAGAGGTGCTCTACCCCAGCAAGTTTTATGAAAGGTGGGTGAAAGTAGGGAGAATGGCCAGAGTGAATGGGTCTTCTCTCTATATCAGCCTGTAGGTGAAAGAAGAGGAAAAAGAGGAGACGAGGGAAGCACCTACTCTTTGTGCTCCTGAGGAGAAGGGTTGCACATTTTTTCCGGGGTGTGTGCGACCCATGTTAATGCCCCCTCCCTATTGAGGACTTCGTTTGTTGTTGTTATTTCATTGTTATATTTTTGTACTCGTTAATTATATGTTTAACTTCCCCCCTTGTATCTGTCCCTACCTTTTGTGCCCTAGTGGCAAATAAAGAAACCACTCTATATATACTATTGTATTTTCACAGTAAAGGCTTTACCTCACATAATATCTCACATAACATTTACATTACTCTATATATACAATTGTATTTTCACAGTAAAGGCTTTACCTCACATAACATTTACATTACTCTATATATACTATTGTATTTTCACAGTAAAAGCTTTACTTCACATAATATCTCACATAACATTTACATTACTCTATATGTATAAATACCTTAACATCAGTATGAATGACCAGTTACTGCCGGTATAAACGGAAAGAAGTGAGGGAATTCTGGCCGGATATGGCCGGTTTAAATGCTAAACTTTAGCTAAAGGTTTAAGTTAGATATTGATGAAATGGTGGTATTACAGAATCAACCAAATGGTATCTAAGGGTGAAATAGTGCTGCTAAAAGGGCAGCAGTTTAAGTGAGCCTCAAAACACAGAAAGAGGTGTATATGTGTATATGTGTATTAACTCCCATGTACGTCAATACTCATCTTTTTCTCTTTATCTGAGGGTTCTAAACCCCATTATCAGGCTAAAATTCCTTTAGTCAAAAATACGGTGAAAGCTATTCTACTTTCTAATTTCAAACCTGCTCACTGTTTCAAAACAAACTTACTTGATATATATATATATATATATATATATATATATATATATATATATATATATATATATATATATATATATATAAATAAAATAAAATAAATAAGTCAAATGTTTAAAATTTGGCTTCGTTTATTACTGCTATATATATTTCGGTGACAGCCATCTTTGGCTGTGACCTCTTCAGGCAGTCCGAATTAGTGTGGTAGAGACGAGTACACATGTTGTTGAGGTGTATAACTTTGTCAATACTCTGATATGCCCAGTTCCTGGTTGGGTTGTTATTTCACTGAGGAACTGGAATCATATGAATTGAAACAAACGAATTTCAGCGTCAAAGGGCCTCTTCTCCTCTCATTGGTCAGTTGTTAGAAGATTCCTCAGTCAAAAGTCTATAGAAATTCGTTCTGAGGCAAGCCAATCTTTAGTTGTTGTTCTTGTTATTGTTAGGTACATCTGATCTCTATTTTGTGTTGGTAGTGGTGTTATTGTTGGAGTCAGCTAAAAAAAAGTGATAAAGTGATAGAAGGAATAAGATGGTAAAGGAACAAAATAAAATAAAATAATCGAATAAAATGTGTGCGTGTGTTATACCCATCTCAATGTTATAAAATGTGTAAGGTCAAACCTCCCATTGGTCAGTTTTGAGAGCATTCCTCAGTCCAAAGTCTATAGAAATTCTTTCTGGGGTAACGCTCCCTATAGTGTTTGTGTTTGCTATTGTTAAGTACATCAGACCTCTACCCTTATTTTGGTAGTTTTGTTGGTATTGTGGTCAGCTTATGTTTTGCTGCTGCTGACAATTTAGAAGTATCTGTGTGTGTGTTTCTTCATCCCTCCTGCCACCATCTCCCGTGATGTGTGGTGGTGGTGGTGGTGGTGATGGGGGCGTTCTACCATGTATATGAAGAAATATAAGGCATCCCCCTACCAGACAAACGAGAATACACCAGTGATCTCATCAAGAGTACGGACTCCCTCGTCCGTAGGATGATATGGAAGGCTTTCCAGTTCGAAAGAGGAACGCAAAAAATTACCAAAACATGGAGTACCTTTTTCGATCAAGGAGGAATCTCCCCACAACAGACTAATGGAGGAGTTTGAAAACGAGATGATTAACATCATATCCAACCTCAAATTCTCCAGAAACCCAACCAGAAGTCAGGAGTACCTCAGACACCTGAGAAACCGGATTACAGTACTTAAAGAGACAACTGGAATACTTGTCCATGCTGACAAAACCAACAACCTCGACAACATGAACACTGAATTGTATAATAAGCTAATTCTCAGGGAACCGAGGAAGTGCTACAAAAAACATCTGGATTTACCCTGGATGAGATCAATGCCACAGCTTACAGGATTATATCTAGACTCGACATAGAGGACAGGACGGTCCCAACCAACCCAGGGAGCCGCGGATTACCCTTAAATATCACAAGCCAAACTTAGAGTCCGACCTCCCTGTCAGATTAATAGCCCAATCCAGATCTGACCTAGGGATCGTCAGTAAAAGAATACTAGACAGGATTTTGCCCAAACTTCGGAAGAAAACTAAATTACAGCAATGGTCATGCACGGGAAAGGTAATAGAATGGTTTAAGATACTGCATAAGAAAAGTAAGACCAGCTTTATACAACTGGATATCGCAGACTACTACTCCTCAATCTCACCCATAGTACTCAATAAGGCCCTATTTTCAGCGATGTCCAATACGGACCTAACCCGAGAGGAGGTGAGCATCATCCACGCCACAAGAAAGACGTTAATCTGTTTCGATGGAGACCTTTGGACCAGGAGTGATTGGCCAAATAACTTTGACATCACGATGGGCTCCAGCGACTCAGCACAGGTAACTGACCTGGTTGGGCTCTTCCTGCTAAAGCAGATAAAAGATGAAATCCCCATGCCTGGGCGGCGGATTATATCGTGACGATGCTCTCTTTACAGTATATGACCACAGCACCAATATGTTGGAG